>PVIJ01018934.1:0-24979 GCA_004024925.1 Scalopus aquaticus
GTTTTGCCAGTGCTCTTAGTTCCAAATCTTCTGCCTGCCCTAGCAAGAATCTTGAGGAGATCAGTTCTGAGAACCTTGTGGGGGTATGATTTGGGTACCTTCATTGTCATTGAGGAATGATTTCCCCTTAACCTGAATTCTTTTTTGTCAAGCAAGGTTGGTTGGTATAATTTTGTGGTATCCAGAAGCTGCAGGTGTTTCCTTGTTGAATTTCCTTTCTTGAAAAGAGAAAGATGTATGTTAACATTGCTAAACAGAAGTGTATTTAATTAGCTAGTAGAAAGTTAAATTATTTTGACATCCAGTCCATATAAAATAGTCCTCAAAACACAAAATTATGAAACAACTTTATTTTTTCAACTCAGACCATATTTTTGAAGGTTATAAAAAGAGACAGTGTCATTATCATTTTTACACAACTCATGGAGAGTTGAAATGCTCTTATTTAAGAACGTGATGAGCTTAAACATCACCCAGGAGCTATCTTTTTTGTTTTGTTAAAGATTTACTTATTTATGCATATAAGATCTGGGGTGTAGGCCAGAAGTGTGGAAGAGGGGTGGTGAGAGGATTCACCAGAGATAGAATGGGGAGCAAAACAGGTGGATTGACTGAAATACACTGCTGAGGGGAGCAGCCGGTGAGACAGGAGAGATCTGCTGCACCATGTGAGTCAGCTCTCTGGCTGGGGCTCTAAGTCATGCTGCAGTAGCTGCTGACAGCTTCATAGTGCTGAGACTTAACCCCTTGTGCCACCAAGGAGGCCCTGAGGAGGCATGTTTTCTTTCTGTCTTTTGAACTCCTCTTTTATTCTGATGTTAAATTTAAGTAATTTCTCACAAAGGCAATTTCTGAGATTTAAGCTCAATAGACTGAAAGAAAAAAAATATATATAGTCTCCTAAGCACATCACATTTTTCTTTCCAAAGTGCACACTTGACATGGAGATGACACTTCATTCTTATGACAAGAAGTGTAAGAAAATAAATATGTTATCACATATTTGCATGAACGAATCAACTATAAAGTACTTATTGCGTTAGGTACCTTTGAGTTCTAACTCAAAAAGACACAATCCATAATCATAGCAGTGAGATGAAGTATGTTACTTATTGAACACCTACTTTTTTGCATGTTTGATAACTAAGGATATTGTTAAAAATCTGTTCTACTGAGTGTTGGTAGAAAATTCTTGCAAATAATTCTAGTGTATCAGTGGTTTAAAATATAAAACAGGGTATCTGTGCAAAAGACAGCGCAGCCTGGGTAGTATTGCTTCCAAGTGCTGCGATGAAGAGCAAGATGCAAAAGCACCAGATCCCGCTGTCCCTGTGCTGCTTATTTAACTGTGGGGGCAAGTCTAGACAGCAGTAGCTAGAATAGAGGACCGCTCGGGTGAGGAGACAGACCATCAGTCTGGTTGAACAAAATATCTTTTTTCTGACTGCTTGAGCTGAAATGCTCATTCTTTTCTAATTCTATACCAGCTATTTTATTACTTAGAATAAGGTTTTGCCCAGTGTTTTTGTCTGCCTCTTCTTTGATGTTATTAAATGGTCATTAGAAGCTGCTGCATATGGAACATATACAATGATAGGAGGGGTAAAACAGTTTCAGTGGACAAGCTGATAAATTGCTTTAAGAAGAGTTGGTTCACATAAAACAGCAATAAGGGCCAGTGGTAGAAGCAGCTTTATAGAAAACACTAATTCTGCTGTTACAGGCGACTTGCCTCTTGGAGAGCTAACAATGAAGTTAAGTGTAAAGCTGATGCTATAGAACGACTCAAATGATAGATTTGGAAATGCACTTTCTCACTTAGTCAATAACACCACAAGTTCATCTAGACCACTTTCCAAGAAGCATAGAGATATCATGCACGAGATTCCAAGGGTATTAGTAGTCTTTGGTCCCCAAGTTTGGAGCATGGATAATATACTCTGAATTCTGAAAGGAAAGTTGGAAATATCGTTATCTCATTTTACAACAATCTTAAATTTACATGCTTCTTAGAGGTGTCCCATTATTACATAAAGAATGGGACAGAGTGATAATTGCACTTATAGTGTAACGGAGGAGTTAATACTCAAAGACTAGAAATATTTGAATTTGAAGGTATCACTTTCCAGGTTAGTTTTCCTTACCAAAGGATATAGAACAAGGGGAGGAAGATGGGGGAGGTCGGAAGAGAGAAAGAGAGATTGTCCAGTGATCAATGAAATCTTTCAATGCAAATGAGCTGAGATGACATTACTCATCTTAAGGACAGAAAGATTATGTATAATACAGGGACACATTTTTAAGGCAGTGATTTTCTACCCTGACTGCACTTGAGAATGACCTAAAAGAGCTAATTTATAATAGTCCATTCCTGGGTGTCAATCCCAGACCAATTAAATCATATTTCTAGAAATATAAATGCCCAGATGTAATTATAATATGAAGCAAAGTTTGGAAGATTTCTGGTCTAAGGGTATACAGAACAAGATAAGATATTTTTTATAGAGTTGCGTGTTTGTTGGTTTATTTGATTTTGTGAAGTCTGAGTTTGTAAAGACGTGGTGACATAATACATCATTTTGTAAGAGACCGCACTCACCTCGTGATGTCATGATCCTTCATATAAACATAATGAGGTTTCTTTCAGATGCTAAATATTCTTTACATGCTCTGATGCAATGCTAACTTAGAGTCTAAGTACACAAATATGTTTCTTATGCCAACATTTGTGCACTGGATTATTTGTTACAAATTGAATAAATTTCCTTTTTTCCTCACATTTATGTTATTGTTGTCATGCAAGGACAAATAGGAAGATAAGCTGAAATATTCTTCCTGAGATGCATGCTTTCATCCTGAACTGTAACTAGACTTAATTTCCAGTCTAATTTTTGTGCAAAGGTCTGGGTGACAATTTGACTTATCTTCACATTCTTACCTTGCTTCTGAAAGAGCCTCTATGATATTTACCATGACTGTACAAAATGACCATTGTTTCATAGTTCTCTTCACTGTTATTCTCGTGGTACATTCCATTTGGATGACAAGCATGTCACAGATCACAAGTGGATCCTGGAAAATAAGGTCTCCCGCTGAGATCATGTGGCTCATGCATTAGGCAAATTCCCAGTAAACTCTACCTGTAATACAGTGTTAGACACGAGTGTAACACACAAGTTTATCTTGCGTATGTACACACAGACATACACACGCACAGTTTTCCAGTTTCACCATGTATAACAGAAATATATCATGTGAAAGGAGCACATGAGAGAGAATTTTACTTTCAATGTATTAAGTGATTGCAGTACTGGCTTTTCCCTTGGGGAGACTGACAAAACTGGGTCTAGAGAAAAGAGTAGGGAGGTCAATTGGTAACTAAAATTAGATCAAAAGGGAGGGAGGATGATCTGAGAGCAAGAGAGATCTGGTTCTTTGTGTTACAGCAAACAAGGAGTCAGTAAATGTCTTCAGGGGCTGTGCTGCCTCAGAAGAAGTAAGCCCTGCCTTCTCCCCTGTGCCATTCAACAATACTGTGTCTGCAGGCTGCCCCCACCCCACTGCACACAACAACCACACACTCAAAGGATAAGTCAACAAGAAGGGAATGGGGAATAGAAGACCTACATTCCCTGAAAGACAGTGAGACATAAAAAGTATCTTGGTTTCCCTTTTTAAAAATATGGAAACTTACTTCTCTCACCACCCTGTCAACTAACCACTGTTTTTATGTTAGGTGAAAAGTAAGGTGAACCAACAAAGAGCCTCAAAATAAGAGTGGATAAAGAAAATGGGATACACTTTCCTCTCTCATATGACAGCACTTAATCTCAGGTTGTGATACCATGGACATGTTTAAGAATGGAGAGAGAGGGAAAGAGAGAGAAGTAGAGGGGAGGGAAGAAGGATGGAGTATCACTGATCACCTACAAGGTAACCAAACTAAAATAATAGGGGGTGTCCCTTTGAATGGCGGTACTAACCAAGCAAAACAAGACTAGTGCGCGCGTGTGCGCATGCGCGCACACACACACACACATACACACACACAAACACACACACCAAACCCAAAACTAAACAGCGTAGGTTATATTTTCTGTCTCACTACTCATAGTGGTCAGCATCATTTGTACAACGTAAGATATTCATGAGAATCTGTCTTGCTTATTGTCTGCCGCATAAAGGTCAGCATCTGCTGCCACTGACTTTTATAATAGAAAAGACGAAATGGAACACAGAGTTCTGGACTGGATGTCAGAAGTGGAGTGGGTTCCCTTTGAGGGGAGGAATGAGGGAGATAAAGTATTCACTAACATCAATCATTTACACCCATCTTCATATCCAAGACAAGTTGTTTTAGGTGTGGGTTAATTTAAAACATTTTTCACTCTTTACATATTTATAAACAAAACACACAAGTCCTTTGAAGTTAACTTTCATCGACTTATTTGTATATTCAATAATTTAACTTACTCTGAATGTTTATAGTTTCTCACTCTGCAGTCATGAGTTGGCCTAAATACACCAAAGCGTAGTCTGCATTATAAATTTCCTGCAACACCAAGAGCCGGGCATGCACATAATTTGAAATGTGAAAATGGATTGAGAGCATGAAGTCTATTATCCATAGGTAAGTAACCAAAATCTGTGTCTAGATATTTAAATATAAATAGTTCCTGCTATCTCGACTGTAACAGATGTAAGTCACATTATCACTTCTTAATTGCCTCCATTACTAACTTCATTACTTCTTTTTGGCATTAAGAAGACCCTGTGTGAGCTCATGGGGCTTGAATGCTCCGGGTGAGAGAGAAATGAGCACTTTTCCGTGGGTACATTGCTGAATTTTGTTGATACACATCACACGGCTACCCCATATTATGCTAAATGAGTGACTAAAATGATCTTTGGGGAGCTTATGAGATATGGAGGCTCCCTTAGCAACTCAAGTGGCTAAAGCCAGCCCTGCCTATCACATTGCTCGGTCGGTCTCTCCCTGCAGCGTATCGTCTTGTCTCTCAGAGCCCGTGGTGCAGTGTTGTACCGAAGGGGCCATTTTGCTTTTTTCAGATACCATCAACATTCTTTTCCTACCATTGAGATACAATTTATATTTTAAGAAAAATCTCTGTAGTGTCATGCTATATTAAGCAATGGGGCTGTAGCTTTCCCAGAAGTATATGAAGTCTGAGGGTTGAATTGAAAATACAAGTTCACATTTCCTTAGTTGCTGATAGAAATTGGACAATTAGCTCTGTCTTATACATGCACTTTGGGGCATATTTTGTTGGCAGTTGATATTTTTCAATAATACCCTCTCTAGAGCTTTCCTGTCTCTGATTATCAGCTGATAATCTTCAAATCTCTTTGCCCTTTTCTCTTTCATGCAGATACTTAAGCTCCCTCATTTATAGATTTATATAATATATTCACTGAATGCTTGTCAGAACTGCTGTTTGTTTTTTTTAATTCAGAATCTTCTTGGGCAATTGCTAACTAAATTTTTCATCTGCACTGAAGGAAACTTTACATTGAAATTATGTCAAAATAGCTCATTGAAAAGTGAAAAATTCATCTCTTTTGAACCCTACTAAAAGTATCTCACTAACTTTTACTGAGTCCCTAGACTGTGCTAAGCAAGTACCCGTGCCCTTGTTTCAGTGAAGGCAGGTTGAGGAGATCGCACAAGGATGGTGCAAAAATATAAGTCATATGCATATATATATATAAGGTAATGGTAAAGTGTGTTACATTTGAATCAAGGTCTGTTTTTGTGATACTAACTCTGAAACCCTAGACAAGTTATGTACTTTGAACTTGGTTTCCTCATTTGCATAAAGGATCATAACAATAATGCCTGCACTGAGGAAGAAAGCAGAACATAAACATTAAGTTCTTAGGATAGTGTCTGGCACACAGTCAGCATTAAACAAGTGTCAGTTATTTTTACTTTGTCCTTATATCAGAGTCAAAATACTGGGTTGTGCCCAGAACCACTAAGAGCTACTGGAGCTAAGAGGGGGGAGAAAATGTCTCACTTGAATCTAAGTAGGAAATAGCTGTGGCCACAGAGGCAATGAGTGAACTTGGAAGATCTTGACTGATGAGTGGAAGCCTCTGTTGACTTGGCTTCATTGTTAAGATGGGTGTGAATGTGTGCAGTGTGAGTGTAAATGGGTATATTATATGTGTGGGGGGAGATTGTTCAGAGACACTTCTAATTTGTGCTTTCTGGCATTGTGTTTCCAAATAAAGGACTATTCTCTTGAACCCTTTACATTAGTCACATCATGTCTAATTATTTGATTGCAACATAACCTAACTTTGACTAGTTTTTCATAAAAAAAAAAATACATACTGGAAGTTTGAAGGAATGTGTGTGATCAAATGCAGGGGTGAAGAACCAGACCCAGAGAAGTGAGTAAGCCAGTGCCCCGTCACTGAGAGTACAAGTGCCCTTTGGGTGTCTCTGCCAGATGAATAAACTCAAACTGCTTTTGTCATGCTTTCCCTGAAGATTCAGGTTCATGTTATAAATGGCAGGCAGGATCTGCCACTAGTTTAAAGGTGTCTATGGCAAAGAAAATTTACACCAATGACGGGGTCACAAGTGATCAAATGGCTCATTGCTGAGGGACAAGAAGCACAGGAGTCCTCGGGGAGGCGCCATCACCATGGTGGTGGTCCTGAGGGTGCCCACCCAAGGGTGTTTGCAGAGATGCAAACACGGGGGATGCAGGGTCAGTTGCCTTGCCCTGATGTAGGGGACTTAAGGGGAAGAGCAGGCCGGGGCATTGGAGGGTGCTGATGGCTTAATCAAATATGATTCCGCCGCAAGGGATTAATTTCCTCCAGTTCTACTTCCCTAACGTTCCCACCAGGGAGAGACTGACTGCCTAAGCTTTGGCTGTGTGGCCACCCCAAGTCTACAGCACTAACTTCAACTTACAGTGTACCTGAGGTCACTCACGGAGGAGGCTATTCCACTAAGGGACTGACCACGAATACCAGTCAGCTGAGTGACCACAAGGAACAGATCCAAGCCCTGAGTGTGTGATAATGGCCAGACTTTGAGACCTTTTGAAAAAGTCAATTTTACTTCTATGCTTTATAAAAAAAAAGTCAGGGGCCTCCCCGGTGGTGCAGCGGTTAAACGCAGTGCTGCGGAGCTGTTGGCAGTAGTGACGCCAGTTCGACACCCGGCGGGGGAGATTCCCACATGGGGCAGCAGACCTCTCCTGCCTTGCCCGCTGCTCCCCTCAGCAGTGTATTTCCATTGATCTGCCTGTTCTGCTCACCACTCTGTCTCTGGTGAACCCTCTCGCCGTCCCATGCCTCTGGCCTGTACCCCAGCTTGTATGCATGAATAAATAAATCTTTAAAAAAAAAAGTCAGCAGGTGGCATTTTGGAGGGAGAACAACTATTTTGGAACAGATAAGAACATTTAAAACTATAAAAGTAAAAATTAATTTTATATTCAGTTTAAATTTAATTCTCTTAAATTTAAATGTGTACTGTACATTAAATTGTGCATATCACAAATTTCCTAAAACTGACTTTGTATTTGTTACAGGACATTGTGAGATACTAATCTTCAAAGACTTCTTGATTGGTCACCAATGCACAGCAAAATGTATGCATTTATTTATTTTCAGTTTTTTTAAAGATTTATTTTATTTATACATACAAGAGCTGGGTGTGGACCAGAGGTGCAGGGTGGGGTGACAATGATGAGAGGATTCACCAGAGACAGAGTGGGGAGCAGAACAGGTGGATCTACTGAAATACACTGTTGAGGGGCGCATAAGGGGAGACAGGAGAGATCTGCTGCGCCATGTGGATCGGCACCCTGACCGGGGATTGAAATCGCGCTGCAGTGATTGCCAATAGCTCCATAGTGCTGAGACTTAACCCCTTACGCCCCCAGGGAGGCCCAGCAAAATATATTTAATATAGAATTATTTAAATGAATTTTCATAATCATCTTCATGTGAATATATTATATGAGATTTTTGTAGAATAGTTTATAATGTACATGCATGTTTCTTACGGGAGCTTTTAATTAAAAGAACCACATAAAATATTTTGAAAAAATTAAAAATGTATAACAATCATCCCATACTTTAAACTAGATGATTTAAACATTTACTCCATGTATGTAGCTCTTTACAAAATATTTGGTGATGTTTTTTCTTGACTAATAGCATTTTGTTAGAATCGAGGCAGGGAAAGTTGACCATTTCCCCAAAAGATCATGACGTTAAAAATAAAAGAATCAATATTTAATTCAAATCTTTCAAGAAGGATATAAGTATTCCATCAAAAGGAAACTATGATTTAATCTCATTAATAATTTTTAAACATGTTCAAAATTGATTCAAAACTGGGTACTTTTATTCTGTGCTTCACTGAATAGAAAGTACTTTGAGATTCACAGGTAAAATGTATCCTTAATTGTTCTTGTAACCAGGGCTGAGAACAAAGTCCAGTATAGGTGTGTAGCGTAAATGAGAGAATCAGGTTTTTCCTCCCTCCCCTCAATGATAGACCCCTGAAGGCCTACACCCATGCCTGATGGTGACACCTGGAGTAGGGTGTGGGCCTGCGTGAGTGGGCACACCTGAGCCAGAGACTGGGCTTATAAGCAGAAGTAGCAGCAGCAGCGGCAGCAGCGGCAAGTAGCGGAGAGTGGAACAGAGGGGAGTTTGGGGTGCAGTAGAGAGGCCACAAAACCTGAGAGTCTGAGAGAGTGAAGATTCGCCAGGGGCTGGGAGGCCTACCAGTCTCCTGGCTCCCCAGCCCCCTCGGCCCCCCCAAACTGTCCTGTGCCTGGCTGTCTCACTCAAAAGACCATAGTCTAAAAAGCCATGGAGGGCGCCAGAACTCCTTTCCTTTAGACCCGTCTGTGCAGCTCTACAGAGAAACTGTGCTCCTGGTGTCTTCCTGTCTCTACAAGGTGGTGCCCCTGAAAGGGGTTGCTAGCAAGGATAGATAGTCCCAGGGAAAATGCTAAAAGGTATTGCAGTTTCGGGTGGATACTGATAAGAAATAAAAGGGAAGGAAAAAGGAGCAGAAGGAGCAGGTGATTCAGATGCCATGATTTAGAGGAGGAGATTCAGCGACCAGAGAGATGCAGCCACCGAAACTGAGAGTTTGGGAATCAGCCGCCAGGAGCTTTTGAGCCGCCAGGATGTAGAGTTCTGGATTGAGCGTTTTTGGAATCTTTAGTGACTTTGGGGCCAGCAACTTTGGCCCCTACTGTGCCAGTCTGCAAGAGGAAAAGTTTGAAGGCTTTGCAAGTAACCAAGTGACGGAAACTCATCCTGGTTTTGTTAGTGCTACAGCCCAGGAAAGAAGGTGAAGGCCCGAAGCAGGCGTCTTTCTAAAATGCATGAGTGCAGCCATTTGTGGGGCCGTTTGGCTGCTGTAGTTGCTGTTTTTAGTGTCGCTGGCTTGGTGCTGTGCTGGGGCACCACGGCAGCTCCGGGGGCATATCCAGTTGTGTTGTGTGCTGTCCTTGTGAGTTGGAACCTGGCCTACAGTCTGGCTGCTGTGTGTCTGCAGAGGTAGGAAGACGCCATCTTGGACCTGTGACCTATTATTTGGAAGAGGAGCTCCGTGTCCTCAGTGGCAGGAAGATGCCGTCTTCGCTGTTTCTTATTTGGAACTAAAAGGACTGGACATTGCTTTGAGTGAGGTAAATAGCCATTTCTTGTCCTCAGTAACTCTTTGTTTTTCCCTGGTTTGTTAAATTAATCCCATTGTTGTTGTTCCCTAAGCCTGGGTAGTCTTGCAATTGTGTGCATGGGTACAGAAATAGGATAGTGACCAATAAGCAATTTGGGCAGTATCCTTGGCCAGTTTTATTGCTCCTCCAGTTTCACAATAATGTTAATAACTATCTTAGCCCTTATAAGTACATGCATATACTGCTTAGTAGTATTCTAATTACATAACAAGTGTACTAGTTTCATATCACTATTCTGGGCTCATGTCTGAAAGAATTAAAACAGAATTTTTCTTCACCCTTGTGGTCTCAACACTTCGCACAAGGTCGACCTTTGATAAAATAACTCAGCGTGACTGATTTTCCTTTTGAACAATAAGATGTTTACAATATGATACAGTGGAAGGAGCATAAATTCCTTCACTTTCAGGTCCATTGTTGACTAAATTTGTATTCTTGAGACAATAACTCATTTTTTCATATTTGTAAAATTATATATAACTCTGACTTATTTGAGGAGGAAAGTGATACTGTATATCCTAATAATCATATAAAATATTGTTGTTGAATTTAACATGCTTCCACATATCCTTGAAAATAACTTTTGTGCTGAGTAACAAAGCAAAGGTAAGTGTAGACTAGAAATGAAAGGTAAGGCAGATCCATACCTGGTTTGAGATTTTCCTTATAATATCAACAAACTCTGAACCACTAAAAATGTGTTTGTATTAAGCTCCATTTGTACTCCTGTCTATGAGTATTAGGATCCAGTAAAATGAGATCATTCAGGGAAAGTTTTTTAGCAATTTTAATAAATACTTAGTATAAGTCAGCCAAAATAAAAAAAAAAAATATTCTAAGCAGAAATACAGACAAATAAAGAAAACCATAAGAAATCAAAGTAAGTCCAATCCACATAGGGGAGGTTTGAGTCATTTTTCTCAGAACGTTTGTTCTTGAGCTCTCATGACAACAGACTGCTAAGCCAGTGATGTGCTGAGATCAGGGCCTCAAGGACCAGACAAGCTAACTGGGGACATTTGTCCCACCTGTGCTTTCAGAGATGTCATTCTGGTTTCAAGAAACTGGCTGTGGTAGGGATATTCCAACCAAGAAATTAGACAGATTTTTAAATCAAGACTTTCACCACTGCTCCTACAGTCATTTTTAGACAGTCGTGTTTTAGATTACAATATAAAATTCTAAACATATTTGAAAAGAAAAAGATAATGTTTTCATGTCTTTAGACTTCCGGAATTTTATTTTTCTTTTTTCATTCTGGGAAGGTATGGTTTGCATACTCCTGGTAGTTTTAGAATAATTGCTTTTCTCCTTTATTCTTTTTCTAGGAATCTCCAGACCAAATAGTAATAAATAACTCAAAGCTCCTAATGAATTATTTTCTTATGAGGACTGAAAATGAATTAATTTGAGTGATGCTTTTAATGTGAGGTTAAGTAATTTTTAAGCATCTTCCCGTTCAACTGGTAGTCTCATTATTAGACATCACAGATAATAGGTCTGCCATATGTTATGGATGCAGGTAAATATGAAATGTCCAGCTAAGAGAGTGTTATGAAAACTAATGAGGGGTTGGCTCAGGTGTTCCAAAGGCCTGAGAATAACACCTTGCTTAAATACCATCTGAAATTCACAGGTCGGCTTGGATGGATTCAGTTTTGTCACGCAAAGTAATTTCAGTTTCCTTTTTTACTGGTGATCACCAAGAATCTATGTCCTACTGCCAATAAATAAGACTTCATTTGTATCTTGAAATAATGATTTGTGCGAAATAGAACTTGCAGAAGCCAGTTTTTGTAGCCTGCAGCCAATTCTCATCCATTAGAGCACTCAAAATTCGTTAACTTTTAGCAATTACTTTTGTACTAGACAATTATCTTCCTAACTCGATCAGTTCGTCCACATTTTCATCAATGCACAGGCTTTAAGCCGCATGGAAAATCTGCCTCTTTGGATATCTGGTAGAGGCCAAATTTCCATCCTAATTTTTTTTCTTTTGATTTCTGATGAAATCTTTAGTTATGTTCTTTTGTAATAGCATGTTCCCTCTACTCAGTCTTACTTTACCATGGAAAAGGGTTTTTAAAAAGTTTTAGATTATTAAATATAATATTTACTCTGGGTTAGTACAGGTGAGGACAGGTTACAAGTTGCTGGTCCATCTGTACACCAGAAATTGTGGATTCTGGTATGCTGCTTCAGGCAGGAGCCATTCTACCCGGGGATGAGGTCCTAATTGCTAATACTTCCTGAAGGCAGGTGAAGGTGAGAAAGTAAAGGAAAGAAAAAAGATCAGGAACACATAATCACACTTTTCCTTAGAGCCTCTACATAAAAATATAGAAAACAGGAGATTCCCAATCACTTTTCAGAGGGTGTTTCATGTTTATTTGTTGTGTTAAGGACCCAGAGTTCTGAAGGCCTAAGGGATTATGGAAAGGATTAGGTTTCTAATGGGAAATAAGGTTTTCATTTTCCCCAGGCACATCCTCTGAGCACTAGTCTCAGCTCCTAGAATCCCCCCTTTCTAGAAAGTTTAAGTATGGATGTATGCTTTCCTCCAGACCAGTCAGTGTGGTTATTTTTGATATCTTCTTAAGCAATGAGAGAAATCTCTAACCTTAAGAGGTTATGTGACTAAATCAATTCAACCTGGATAATCCCCTTTCTATGAAGTCACCCTAAGTCACCATAAGTGCCATTTAACATTAGCTGATCACAGAAACAAAATGCTTTCTATTCACAGCCCCAGGTATTATGAAGGTCATCTCCACAAGTTGCAGGAGATCTTGGTGACCAAATTAGGAGTCTGCCTACCATATGAGGGGGTGAGTAATAATCTTAATTGGTTGGTAGAATTAGGGTAATAATCTTAAAAGAATGCATATAGCATATCAACATAATACTTGATATTTGATAACAATGATGGCACTGTCCTAAAATAACTTATTCTTAAGTCTAAGGGATAAGCATGGAACTGAAATCAGGATGAAATCAGAGATTCAGAATCAAATTATTCAGATAAAGAGAGCAAGATTGAGATACACAGTAAGGATTCAAATTTTGTTGCTGGAGACCAATTCTTTATAACTTGTGTGTTCTTTTGATTGCAATTGATCTTGCCAGGTAATGGCCAGAACAAATTGAAAGGTACAGGTATGGGTACAATATTATCCTTGTTGATATACAGACTTCCACTCATTGTTCAGTTGCATCCAAGAACTATAGCTTTTTTTGCCCAACTCCATCCAATATTCTTGGAATAAACTAATCTCATCCATGACTTAAGGATTCTGTCATTTCCCTTTATATACTGCCAAACTCCATAGCACTAGTTCATTCTTATCTAATCTTTACTATATTATCAATTAATATATCTTCTAGTAGGAATTTTATAGTCTTCTATGTGACACAGTACTTTATTGACTGGTAAACTACATCTAGAAAGCATCTATGTATACATATCTAAAATGTGTCCTAACACATACATGCAAGAGGTATAAAAACCATGATATTTGGAAAATATAAATTAGGACTGTCAGGGCCTCCCTGGTGGTGCAATGGGTTAAGTCTCAGCCTATGAAGCTATCTACAGTCACTGCAGGATGAGTTCGATCCCCCGCCAGTGAATTTCCCACATAGTGCAGTAGACCTCTCCTGCCTCACCTGCTCCTCCCCTCAGCAGTGTACTTAAGCAGATCCACCTGTTCTGCTCCCTGCTCTGTCTCTGGTGAATCCTCTCACCACCCCACACCTCTGGCCTATACCCCAGTTCTTGTATGCATGCATAAATAAATCTTTTAAAAAATAAACAAAATAAATTATAAATTATGACTGTCAGATGAAGTTTTGCTGTAAAACCTATTAGAATTGGTTATGGTGGCTATAGAGGAACTCATAATTCTTTCTCCATCATATTTTATCATAACTTAGTAAAATCACTGTGAACAAGAATACAAGATCGGGTATGTTACTGTTAATCATCAGATTTTGCAACAAAACAGCAATTATCAAGATATAGAGATTCTATATCAAGAATCATTGACATTAATGAATGATAATTGGTGAATGAAAAGGAGCTTTCTTCTTCCATAAAACATTTAATGAGAGCCTGCATTGTACAAAGTGCTAGTGATGTGTAGCAGTGGATAAATAATATCTGCTCTCATGTAGATTAGTATGTACCTAGAGGTGAAACAAGAAGTAAATCAATGATTTTAATGTATGATAAGAGTTATGCTAGAGTTATGCTCAGAAAACTATAGGGGAAAATGTTATTTTAAAATCCCAAAAGGACTATCACAGGTTTGTGGACAGTGATTGTAGACACCATGTGCCATCAAGAAAAAGACCCCAGACTTAACCCACTCTCGACTTTTCCTATCATAGTATCACACACCTAATAGGTTTGTGATTCACAGATGTTCAATGAGTGAATGTGAACATTAACTTTTAGTAAATATTTTCCTATGTGGTTAATAGTATATTTTCCTCTTTATTATCCTCAAACAAAAATAATAGTATATTTAGACCATTTTCTTCCCTGGACCTTGTTTCAGCACTCTCTTTCCCTATGCCTGGTAGAAGGCTTAGACTAAACTTCACCAACCTAATCTCTTATTTCTCAACTATGCGTGTCACTTCCCTCCAGGGGACACTCAGCTATACCTGGAGGTACTTTGTAAGGAAGGAGAAAATAAAATGGATTTTTTCTTGCATGTAGCAGATAGAGTCTAAGGTTATTACCACAAATTTACAATGCAGAGGACAGTCCCTCTACCTATCAGAGTCTGCTGATATTGAAAATCTTCCTGTAATATCTTTCCAAATCCAGGAATTGGTTCAGGGAGGAGCACCAGATGTAAATTGATCTAGTCAGACCAAAGGTTGAAGCTTTTCCTCTAGGGTAGGAGGAAATAATGATAGAAGAAATTCCATTCCATCAATGGAATATGAAGGTGGAAGCATCCATTGAATGTGGAACTAAATAGCAACGATTTAAGATCATTAAGAAACAGTTGTAAGAGAATAAGGTGCACATCAAGGAGGGTGAACCAAGAAACCCAAAGAGAGGTTACTATGCTTTGAGCAAGGTAATTAATCATAGACTGAGGTCTTGCTACATCTGAATGTTTTAGTAATAGTATTTAATAAAGTTCCTTTAAATTATTTGAATGGTGTATCTGTGACAACCTGTAATAAAAATCTTCCAATTTGATGAGCAATAATAAATAAGTTATCAGACTTAGGTAAAGAAAATAAGTGAATGGAGGGGCTATCAATTGTCAAGGTAGTTTCTGTTTTTGTTTGTGCCCCAGAGCAGATGACAAATTCATGAGAGGAGATATCATATACATAATTTTCAGCAGCATAAGTCCTGTGGCTAGAATCAACAAATATGTTGGACAAATAAATAAAACAACGATTGAAGAAAATGTGGTTGTATAGATAGAGGAAGATCATTGACCCACTGTAAAATAATCAGGATATATTGTTATTCCCACCGTGTCTATGGAATAACCTGATTACAACACCTTACTAAAGTTAATGTTCTGAGAAAGGCTCAAATTAATCCTACTCCATCATAAATGCTCACAAAAATGGAGGCTTTATGCGGAAGATAGCAAACTACTAGTTAGGTTGCCTTGTTAGAAACAGAAATAAAGTTTAAGAAAATATAGCCTTTGCCATCCTTTTGTGTTTTACTAAATAAAAGCTTAACCTATTCTGAAATGAGCATAGATATGAATATATCTCTACAAGTTCTTGGTATCAGTTTCCTTGGATATACATGCAATAGTGAATGGCTGTTTCCTGTGGTAGTTTAAAAAAAATTGTGGCATCACCATAGTGTTTCATATGTCAGCTGTTTGAATTTACATCCTCACCAACAGTTCACCAAACTTCTTTTCTCCAAATCTTTGCCAACACTTATCTTTTTGCTGATTGCCTTTCTGAGGGGTGCAAAGTGATATTTCAATAAGGTTTTGACTTTCACTTTCTGATGACTAGTGATGTCGTGTCTCTTTGTGTGCACCTATTGACTATTTGTATGTTTCTGTCAAAAACAGTCTATTCAGATATAGACAAAACCAAACCGAAACAAACCCTAGATAATCGAACTGCAGATTCAGGCTATCAGAGGGTGATGGTGGAAGTTGGGAGTAAAGAGGAGAAGGGACCAAATGAAAGAGGGCAGAGGATTATTCTGCCTTGGTTCTATATTTAAACAAACAGGTTTAAAATGTCAGTAATCTAGCATTTATTTTTGACTGATTTGTTGTTATTTAATGCTTCATTGAATTGTAATATCATTGGAATATATTGTACTTTAGAGTGGAAATCATAGGTGACTTTCCAGTTCACTAATAACCAGTCCTAATAATTATTATTCATTTTCATAAAATCTTTTATGTTTTTATGGCAGACTAGTTTCCCTAATCTCTCCCATTATTAAAGCATTTTAAATACAAAATGTTCACATACTTAGTTTTTAAAAGAGCCAAATGTGCTTGTGTGTCTAAAAGTGTGATAGAATTGGCATAATACCACTGTTCCTATAATGAAAGTGAATATGCTTGACGCGCAAACGTATCTCCATTGATATGTTTTATGCACCTCAGGAAAAACAATTATTAAAGGAAATAAAAATCTGAGCAGAATAAGAATACCCAAAATGAATTAAAAAATTTCCCCTTGAAATACATACATTTGCATGCATGTGCAAATATACATTTTATGAATTTATTTTTTTATATATAACAAAGTAACTAAATATGGTTTTTTAACTCTTATTTTCCCAACTGATGCTTCCAAGTAACTGAGGAGAGAGAAACCATGATGATGGTCAGAATAAGAATGCTATTTAATTAATTTTATGCACCTGGACATTCTGCTGTTAAGGTTCAAATTTTAGTGTGTAATTGTAAATATAGTGTGTAGATTCCCTTAAGCAATGATCCTCAAATTTGGTTGAATATTATATATAATTAGTTAGGGAGTTTTCCAAAACCCCAATGCCGGGTCACACCCCAGAGCAATTAAATTGGAATTTCTAGGGTTGGCATCGAGACATCTGTACTTTTTAAAGCTCCCCAAGGGATTACAATGTATAGCAAAGCAAGAAGGCATAGGTTTGGCGCCATTTCATTATTTCTTTATTAAATCATATATGTTTGTGCGTGTGCATTTTATGCGTAGTATTAATTGCTTGATTTTCTGTTCCACTGATTTGTTTGTCCATACCATAATATTTTAATTACATTGATTAATTCATATGCTAATATAATTTAGAACGATCCTTATATTCTTAGAAACATTCTGATGTAATTTTGAACTATTCTTATATTTAAAAAATATTCATAATTTTAAAGACATTCTCATATATTTTTTCTAAATATTTTACATTACTGTTTTACATTTTCTTTTTAAAGCTGGTTATTTTAGGTAAATAACTGATGTAGTAATACATATACTGTCTTATATATTCAAGAATCCTTTATATTTCACTTACCATTAAAATATATGCTATTTATCCCCTAGATATATTTTTTAAAGATTTATTTATTTATACATACAAGCTGGGGTACAGGCCAGAGGTGTGGGGCAGCAAGAGGGCTCACCAGAGACAGAGTGGGGAGCAGAACAGGCAGATCAGAAATACACTGCTGAGGGGAGCAGCAGGCAAGGCAGGAGAGGTCTGCCGCACCATGTGGGATTCTCCATGGCTGGGTGTTGAACTCGCATCGCGCCCTGCAGACAGTTCCACAGCGCAGCTCTCAACCGCTGCACCACCAGGGAGGCCCCTATCCCCTAGATATTTTTATGTGTTGTGTATAGCTTGCAGAAATAGATTGAGCTTGCATCAGACAATTCTGTTTAAACCTCCCTAATTTTTCAGAGTTCTACTTGATTTGTTTTAATGAGATATTAAAATAATGGCATGTAACTTATTTTACACTTTTGATACTTTGGTTTTACTATAAGTGAAGTTCCTAATTGGGGAAAGAAATGCAATAATTTAAACATTGTATAAGGAAAGATATTTTAAGAATTATCCAGGCCACGTTTTTCAAATTTTCAATAAAAATTCATTGTAAAAATGTATTTTATATTGCCTCCCAGTACACTTATATACACACAACCAAAATAAAGTTTTATCACACAGCATTTACTTTTCAGATGTGTGATGCCCTGTGATATTTTTTTTTCTCTCTTAACTCATTTTAAACAGTGTTTTGTCACAATACATGAAATTGTTTTCACAACCTATTTAATTGTTAACAATTGTTTGAAGATCATTTTTAGCCCCACACCCTCATTTTATAGATAAAAAAACTAAGAACCACATTCTTTAAAGAGCTTGTCCACGCTTATACAACAAAAAGGTAAGGGCATTCTGTTCAGGCGCCAGAAGTACTTACCAAGATTTTATCACACCTGGACTTTTCAGAGTTGCTTGTTTACCAGTATTATATCAGGGAAGGAAGGGAAGGAAGGGAAGGAAGGAAGGAAAAGTTCTTCCCCCTGGAATTGTTGATTAAGTCAGTTCTTCCTAAATTCAATTTTGTATATTCAATTTTGTATACTCTTTTATTTTAATGGGCATCTAAGGTAGCACAATTTTGGAAAAATTGAATCTCCAAGTAAACAACCAGAACTTCTTCCAAGCTTTTATAAAAAACGTGTGTACTGGTTGATTACCACTCTGCCTATTTTCAAGTGTGTAGAGATTATGGTAAATGTAATTATTGTAGAGATATAATTTGTATATACATATTGAAATATAATGAAATAGCTGTAATTTCTAATTGAATGGTAGTATTAATGAACAACAAAACAAAAATATGTTTATGTTATACATAGTAATTTATGAGCAAAGTTTGTTCCTTCTAACATAGGTTCTCTGGAATGAAATATATGTATTCGACCCTTCACTTAAGAAACTAAAAGAATTAGATTTATTTTTTTTCATAGTCTTACATTAGTCAGACCAAAATTTATTGTCTCATAAAAAAGTCTTCAAATATCTTACAGCCTTTAGTATAAATTTCTGAGAGCATACCTCAGATACACATACACACATATATACATGTACACACATAAAGAACTGCAGTATATCTTTGTATGTATCAATCTATATATGTATATAAAATGTATCTGTGTTTATCTACATATAGATTAAAAGAGACATATATTTCAACACATAGTGTTACGTATAAGTTATATACATGTACTACTGTGTCAAAAACACATGTATTGAACATCTACTGGAAGAAGATATTTAATAAAAATTGATTAAAATAAAGATATGCAGAAAATTATTCTTCCTTTTCTCCAATAGATGATTTTGCCTACCCTGTTTTGGAGCCATTAATTAAAAAAAATATTTCTTAAGTGTTTCTGATTAGTATTTGTTAAAGATACGAATTTTAACAAATTAGATAAAATTAATATATTTTATTTCAGGGCCTCTTTCCAGAGTTGTTGAATCAGAATTGCTGTAGTTACTGGCATATACTCTAACCTTTATTAGTTAGACTGGCAAATACTCTAACCTTTATTAATCAGACAGGTTTCTACCAAAATTTCTCCCATTAGTAACTAACATCAACAGGGATACTGCCAATCTCTACCTGGCCATGGCACATTAGCAGGAATTAGCTTGGGGACCAGTATTTTGTGACGTTGGCATTAATTTTGGACAAGTTTGATTCTCTACTCTGGCAAACACTGACGTAAAATATAAATAGCATGTGCAATTGAGTGATTGGTGAATTGATTACTTGTGTTTGTTTCCCTCCCACCATTTTGAAATGTCACTAATTCCAAGTTAGCATTTAAAATATTTTTCTCTGAATTCCAAAAGTTACAGTGGTTTTAAGAATATAGTTATACAATAGTTTATTTTCTGAATATTGTCCATTCAATTTGTCAAAATCTAACTTAGAAATTGTTGAATGTTAGTTACTGAAATTTGGTATTTGATTTATGTTTTAGAACATAATCATGTTTTACTGAAGTAAATGCATGCTAGCTCTAAAAGCTAGGTGAGAAACACAACACAATGCTGTGAAGAATTAATTCCAAGTTTTACATTACATCTTTCTCTGAAGAAGGACAAAAGAATTTGCATGTATTTTCCGACATATTTTCATGTTTTTCAGATAACCATGGACTCATGGATTTTATAAAAATTGCAAACACTTTAATAAAGTTGTTGCTCTTGATATTCTTTTTAGTCTTTATGCACACACACATACAAATAAATACTGTAACATGGCTAGTGACATATTCAATCAACCAAAATTTGCATTTACTATTCTATTTAAAGGAATCAAATAAGAAATTCTACATGGCTCTATAATAAATATATGAACTCATTTTTGTGAATGAGATATCAAAAGTAATCATTAATTTCAGTAATCCTAGTTTTCCATATTTTAGTGGGCTCTTCTATAGAATTTATCATTATTATTTCTGCATTAAGAAGCATTCTACTCTTGATTCCCATGTCCCAGAGGAAAGAGTATAAAAGTAATTTTTTTCCATATGTATGTTTGAAAACTGGTTGGGGATAATGAATAGCAAGTTGTTGCAAAATTCATGGGTAGCCGTAACACCCTTACTCAAAATTCTTGATGAAACACTACCATAAAATTTTCTACCAGTAAGGCTAATGTCAAGTTTTACAAATTGACAATTCATAGTAGGAAAAACAAGTCTACAGAAACTTCTCTCTAGGAAATCTCTCCTTCCTTTAGGCAATACCCCTTAAACATAAATGATTTCCCATCTCCATTTAGGTTTTCCTTTAGAAAATCCCTTTATAGGGCCTCCCTGGTGGCACGAGGGGTTAAGTCTCAGCACCGTAAAGCTATCCGCAGCTACTGCAGCACAAGTTTGATCCCTGGCCAGGGAGCTTCCCACATAGCACAGCAGACCTTTCCTGTCTCACCCTCTGCTCTCCTCAGCAGTGCATTTCAGTGGATCTGCCTGTTCTGCTCCCTACTCTGTCTCTGAAGAATCCTCTCAGCCCACTCCCCCACTCCCCCACCCCACAACTCTGGCCTACACCCCAGCTCTTATATCAAAATAAATAAATCTTTAAAAGAAAACAAAGCTAAAAAAAAAAAAAGAAAAGAAAATCCCTTTATAATACTCAGGGGGAATTCTCTGTACTTCTTGAGTATCGAGTCCTTGTATATCTTATCATTTTGTTAACTTTGCCAGAAACAAAAAATATCTTGCTTATCAGGCTTCAGAGTAAACTCAGGTAACTAACGCTAGTAGTAATGTAGCTGTTATTTTGAATCATCACACAGAAGAGTCAAGATAGGGCATGTCCACATTCATTTGGTCATTGGTAGAAGACCTTATAATGTTTAGGTAGCAGCAGCAGCAGCTGCAAAATGTCTGGCACTTATTTGGCATTTAGTTTGTATGGCTGCCTAACTGATCAAATAATGGATTGCTCTGATTGCTGCACAAATAAAACTAGAACTCACCCTCATGAACCATTGAAGGTGCGAGATTTGCTTCCTTTTAACACAGTCCTTTAGTGCCATTTCTATTTCGTAGCTTAATCCTCTATTTGAGCTGCCTGTTTTGCTCCTTTTGCAATAAAAAAAAAAATACCTGTTTTCCCCTAAAATTATGTTTATTGAGGTAAAGTAGGTTTATGACTTCGTAGCTGCTCCGGGGTGGTAGGTACACACCTCTACAAAGGTATGCTTTGATATCCTGCCCCCCACCCCCAGCCCCCAAATCCTACAGGATAATGCCCAGTGAAGCAATTCAGAAGAAGAAAAGATCTCACTAACATGTGGCATATTGAGAAGCATCACAAAGGGTTGGCTAAAACCAGACCAGTAATAAACTCTTAACATGTGACTGTAAAACTGAGGTAACCAGAGTGAGAGGGTGGCGAGAGGCAATAGAGAAGTGAGAAGTTAGGGAGGAGGTGAGTTGTCTGGTCAGTGAGTCTATACCACAGTTTCTCTTGGGTTGTCTTCCAGAGTAACCTTGTTAATAAGTGATATGAATTTTTTTAAAGATTTATTTATGTATGCATACAAGCTGGGGTATAGGCCAGAGGTGTGGGGTGGTGAGAGGGTTCACCAGAGACAGAGTGGGGAGCAGAACAGGTGTACTGACTGAAATACACTGCTGAGGGGAGCAGCAGGTGAGGCAGGAGAAGTCTGCTGCGCCATGTGGGATTTTCCCTGGCCAGGGATCGAACTCATGCTGCAGTGGCTGTTGATAGCTTCATAGGCTGTGAGTTAACCCGTTATACCACCAGGGAGGCCCAATAAGGGTTAAGAATTTTAAAAAAGAATTAGTACTTGGTCATGCAGTTTTTATCCCTCTCATTAAAAACTAAAATACATTCTAGACCTATTGTGATTATAAAACTCCCTAAAGAATATTAAAGCTCTAGCATTTGCTGCATAGGATGCCACCAATTTTCAGGGAGGGCAGTGAAACCCGTGTCTCTCTTTAAGACACCTACTTCATCGGTTTGTATAAATCACTTGATATAATTTTTGAACAAATGCAATTCAATCACATTCTCCTAAAGCATAAAATAATTTAAAAATGATTAGTCAGGTCTCTGTCCTTTCACGATAAGATAATTTCATTTTAATCGTTTCATTATAAGACATATATCTTATCCATAATTAAGTGAAAGGAGAAATAAATTGAAATAAGGAAATAGAGGATTATTAGTAAAAGGATTAAAGAGATGTCTTCCCCTCTAAAACTCTATAAAAGTAATATTTCCTCTGACTTACTAGGTACATAATAGTCAAGGTTTTTGAAGATTGTCTTAAAAATTCATATTTATTTGTGGCTCAGAATTTAAATGGCACACCACTGGAACATTGCAATGATTATTAGCCTTTATTGAACATAGATGCCATGCTAAGTATTATGTGAAGGTTTTTAAATAACAACTGATTATTATTTTTAAATGTCAGTAACACTGTGAGTTAGAGCCATTTTTATTTCCATTTTACATGTGAGGAATCAGAAGCTCAGAAAATGAAGCGGTTTTTCTGACTAGTAAGTGGAAGATCTAGGACTAAAAACATTTCTCTCTGATTTCAAAACCCACATTATTAATAACCTTCCTGTTCATTCATCTTTTCTGCCATTGAAAGAAAATTTATAACTTCGAAACTTTAGGCTAGACGATGAGAAGCAAATAATGTCCCCACCCTATTAAAGTGATTAATTATGCACAATAGGACTAATAGATATTTGTTAAATTGTTTAAGTTAATATATGGAGTAGTTTAATCACCTTCATCTCTTAAAAAAATTCAACACTTTTATGCTTTTTTTAAAAAAAAATAATTTCCCTTGGTTTCTGGTCCCCGAGAATCTGACTGAATTGATATATTCTCCTTTCTTTTCTCCCTAGGAATTTAAAAAATATTAGTAATTTTACCTAGAGCAAAATGAATTAAATAAATAGCATATTTAACAAAATTGAATAATCTTAATGCTTTTAGCCGGCACCTCCCTCTGTTACTTCCCATTGTCTGATCTTAACAGTGTAGTACCATTCAGTGACAGGAAACACAAATTTCCAGTTAAAATTCCAAATAAGGACTTCTCTATATTGTGACTTCCTGACATGTATGTTTTGATCACTGAATATGTTCATCCCTTCTACTCTCATTTAGATATATTAAATAACTGTCAGGGCAATAAGTGCATTTCACTTGCTTATTCTCATGTCCATGCCTTACTGTAAGCAACTCTCTCCTTAATCATGTACCCTATTCCTCTGACGTTATTCCTAAATACTTCAGGAATCCATCCCTGCCTTCCTGTTACTATTACCGCTCCTATTTAGACACACACCTTTCACCTGACTATTGCAGATTTCCCTACCTTTATTGTTGCACTTCACACAACACCCCCATCCCAACCACTGTATTGCCTAAAAAGTACAGGGATGTGTCGCGCGCGGACTCCCGACCAGCGGAGAGGACGACGCAACTCAGAGGCAATCTTCCGGATGATGATTTTATTCCGTATCTCGCGGGTATATATACATACAGTGGGCCAATAGAAGAAAAGTGGAACCTCCCTCCGACCAATCATTACACTGATCACGCGCGCACTACTCGCTTTCTCGCTTGACAGGAGGCGATCATGCGTCCGCCATTTTGTTGTTTACCTATTCTCTAGACCCACCTCCTCATTCTCCAGGCCACATCCTCTTTTCCCGGTCGCCATCTTGTAATGGCGGCGGCCGCGTCCCACAGCTCCCCCTTTTTTGTTTTATATGCAACGACCATGCCTGTCTTAGGTTGTCGGATGCCAAGTGACGCCTTACCCGTCATCGGGAAATGCTTGAGAACTCAGGTCTCAGGCCCCTGTCTTAGGTCGGCGGTACTTCCAGCCGATCTTACCCGTCATTGGCTACTGGTCATTGAGTGATAGCCAAATATGGGGAGAAGCACCTACTTCGAGGGCGAGGAACGCCTGTTGAAGGGCAATGTTTTGGCGCCGGAGGGCCTGCAACGAGGAGT
Source organism: Scalopus aquaticus (assembly GCA_004024925.1). Classification (NCBI taxonomy): domain Eukaryota; kingdom Metazoa; phylum Chordata; class Mammalia; order Eulipotyphla; family Talpidae; genus Scalopus; species Scalopus aquaticus. The sequence goes on from PVIJ01018934.1 coordinate 24,295, forward strand.
GCACCCACCGAAGAATGAAGGGAACGCCGAGGAGAATGAGGAGGGCCAGGGCGACCAATCCAGCCCAGTGGCGGAGGGTGGAGAGGGACGACTGGAAAAAGGCTACCCAGTCTCCCACCGTCGCAATGGATACTCGGGTATTATTGATTACTAGGATTTCTGCCCGAAGCGCGCGTGTCAGATTTGTGAAGCGGTAGGACCATGTGCCATTAAGGTACCTCCCCAATTGTTGGGAAAGGTTGGCGGCCCTGGACAAGTTGTTATATGGAATAGGAGTGACACAGAGCCCTTTGAACCCGGCAATGCACCCCAAACCAGACATCTGTTCTAAAAAGTCTACTTGTTCTTGGAGTAAGTCCACTCGTTGGTCAACTATCATGATGCCTGCGTGTAGATGTCCATTGACGTCGTTTTGGATTTCCAGGGCCGCGGCAATAGAGGAGGAGAGGTTATTGAGAGCATGTGCCGTGTTGACTGTATTAGTGGGTGCGACAGCAGCGACGGTGGCCGCAACGGCCGCAGCGGCGATGGCGGCGACAATTGCAGCAGTTACTCCAAAGTCACGCTTGTCACGAAGGAGCGTGGTTAAGTCATTCTGATTAACAGAAACCGGGGCCGGGACGTAAGTAGGGACGCGTACAACGAGCGCGGAATCAGCCCGACCTGTGTCCCAGCAAGCGGCAAT
>PVIJ01018935.1:0-24993 GCA_004024925.1 Scalopus aquaticus
CAGGAAGAGAGGGAAGGGGAGGGGGAAGAGAGGGAAGGGGTGAGAGAGAGGAAGAGGGAGAGGTGGGGGAGAAATTTCTTTTTCTCACCTGCTGTTTGGATCTGGGGATCAGACTTTTATTCCCATCATTTCTTTCCGTGTATCTGAAATATACAGACTTTTTAAAGGTTAGTTTTGACTGTTTTTATTTTCTGTAATGAAATTCTGAAGGGCATGAAGGAGTCCAATCTACACTCAGGAGTCCATTTATAAAGTTAGGATAGAAATGTGGTAACTAATCATCATTTCCTGAGAAAATATGTGCATGTGATTTAAATAAATTTCAAATGCTTTGAAATGGACACAACATATTTTACATGAACATAATCCCACATTTAGCTAGTCATGGAAACTGGCTCATGCATGTGAATGTTTTCTGCAAATGGTATTATTATTTCTTTATTTTTACAGCGGTTCCATGGCTCACATTACTTGACTTGAGGTCTATGGGTTGCACCTCAGGTGTCCTCACTACGGCACACTGGGCGCCAGAGCCCTTGCCCTGCCCCCCACGCACCTGCCCTCTGGGAGCCCCGACTCCGCCTCAGACTTCCCGGCCTTGCTTTGTTCTCTGGACTCACCTGCGAGGGGGTCCTGCTGACCGACTCCTGGGGCGCCCCTGCGGTTCCAGCCAGGCCATGGCATATGCAGGGGCTTGACAAAGTTTGCTGCTGTTCCAGGCAAAGGGGCTAAACAAGCTGCCAAGGAGTCAGACCTGGCTCGGCTGCCCGCTTGCTGACCGCTGCACACATGCAAACAGGAGGGCCTCGTGCAGCCCCAGGGGACAGCGAATTCTAGCCCCCAGGGCAGAGGGAGAAGGTCCAGTGAAGGCTGACCGCTGGCCGTACAGGGGTGCCACCCGAGACAGGGCTGCCGAGGGAGGGGCTCCCCGCCTGCAGGATGGCCGCCGTCCTCGGCAGCTGGGACGGAGTCTCCTCCCTTTGAAAGACTCCCCAGCTGCTGCACACAGACCCTCCCCCAGTACATCAGGTGGAGTTCACTGGGGGGCCCTGCCAGGCTGTTGCCCTCCAGCCGGGTGGGGCCAGCTGCCAGGGATGGAGTTGGGCCCCCCTGTCCGCACTGGCCCTCACCTGCCCTGCAGCTCTGCCGTTGCTATTACTGTTACCACTTTGCACTCAGCTTCCTTTGCAAGCGGAAAAGCTGGCGTCTCTCACTAACAAGGCCACAAGCAGAGGGGTGCTGGGCTCCCCTCCGAGCTGCTCTGGAAGCCCTTTCCCAAATGCTGGCCCCTGGACGCTTGGAGATGGCCTTGGCCATCTCAGGGCAGACCGCTCGTGCTTCGGCAAATGGAAAGGCGTTTGTGAAAGCTTGGGAAAGACTGCCTCGTTGAGGGGGGCGTGAGCCTCGGAAGGATCTGCGCCTTCACCACCGAGAAATGAAACAGGGTCGAGTGGTGAGTTTTCCGAACTTATTTGGCTTTAAGACGCTGTAGGGCAACGAGAGAGTCATCAGGTTTTTCCGCCCTCCCCATGATGATAGACCCCTGCAGGCCTAGCGTGCCTGATGCGGCACCTGGGCTGGGGTGTGGGCCTGTGAGTGGGCGCACCTGGGCCAGACACTGGGCTTATAAGCAGAGGAAGCAGCAGCGGTGGCGTGGCGGCGTGGCAGCGTGGCGGCGTGGCAGCGTGGCAGTGTGGCAGTGTGTGGCGGTGTGTGGCGGAGCGCAATAGATTTCGGCGGATACGACGACTAACGGAGCAAGTGTGCTTGGGCTGATGCTGCACCTGCCGGGTTTAGGGTGGTTGCACACAGACGATTTCGATTTAAGACTTTCCACCCACTTTGAAGTACTGAATTGTATGGAAAAAAAAAAATCCAGGACGCCTCCCTTACAAGCGCCGTAAATGCCAGCGCAGTTCCTGGCCAGAAGGGACGTCGCGCCTCCGGTCAGACCTTCCTCACAGCCCCGCTGCTGCTCCAGCCGCTGCCCTCGGCCCGGTGGTCCCTCCGGCCGAGCTCTGTCCTCAGGGAGCCCAACCGTTTTCCCCGAGAGCCTCTGTTTGCGAAGTGCCGTGGAGAGCTGAAGGACACACACACACACGCACGCACACGCACACACGCACACACGACCCACCGCAGGGCAGACGGCGGGAATAATATTGGCTGGTTAATCCCCGACGCACTCCGCAGACAGCAAGGCCCTGAGCCTGCAGGCCCCGGAGCTCAGCCCCAGGAACCGGCTCTGTGGGGGGACGCTCGGCCAGCGCGGGCTCAGCCGGTCCCTGAGGTGGGCGCGCGTCTGAGCAGGACAAGGGGCGAGGGGACAGGGAGGGCCTGGGCAGTGCGGGCGAGGCGCAGGCGGCCGGAAAGGCACCGCCCAGAGCTGCCTTTGGCCAAAGGGCGAAGGAGGGGAGGGGCGCCCTGGCACGGAGAGCGCCGTGGGGCAGGCGGGTGAGCGAGTCAAGAGCAGCCGAGGCGTTTAGAGCCGCCCGCTCCTCTCCTGGCTCTCACCAGCCCCCTCGCGCCTTCGCCCGAGCAGGCGCTTACACCGCAGATCCAGCGCCCTCCTGGCTCAGGTCTCTCCCGGCCCAGAGGGGCGGGGTGTCCAGCCGCGCGAGCGCCCACCCGCCTGCCGTGGACACTCCGAGCCACAGGGCGGAGGGGGAGCTGGTCCGTGGCAGCCGGCCTTGAGCTTGGGGTTGACGTCTCCATCGAGATGTTCTCCCCTCCCCCCAGGCCCCCCATCCCTAGACACAGACCTGGATGAATGTTCAGGATCAAAAGGACCCTGATAAACGAGAACAAAGGCTGAAACGTCCCTCTTGGGGGGAACCCCGAGAGCTCTTCCCGGACTCCCCGCGGTGCACGTGCTGGGAGGTTCAGCCGCCTCTCAGCAGTGACCCTGTTACTGCACCTAGCTGAGCCGCTTGCAGAGGCTCTGATTTGGGGGTGTGACACATCTGGGGGGAGAAACACACAAACCCCGCCTGTCTCCCCCAGACTCGACGCTGTGGGGTGCATCTCTGGCCGCCCATGGCCCTATACCCCGTCCAATCCACACTTCTGCCCGCCTTTCTGCTTCCTGCCATCACTCTTCTGCTCTCCCCAAATTAGGTCCCCTCCTCTGAGGCACCCCCAGGGGCTTTGAGTGCTGCCAGCTCAGGCCACAGTGAGGACGCCCGAGGTCCTGCCCTGAGACCGGCTCCCCAGGGCCACGGAGGAGAATGGTCTTAATCAACTGGGGGCGGATTGTTCAGGCTGAACTGAAAGCTCCCCCGGCTGGCGCACACCCTTTCCCGGAGAACATCAGCCGCGAGCGGGCCGTGGACACTCCCGCGGGCGCTGCCGAGCCGGTCAGCTCTGCGCTCCGGCGGGACCAGTTTCCACGCGGGAGCAGGGATGTGCTGACCCCACTGCCCTGGACAGTATTTTCTGGAGGCCCCGAGGCCGCCCACCGTGTTCCCCAGGCAGTGCCCGCCTTCCCCTCGAGCAAGCCCGCTCCTCGGGCGCTTCGGCTCCATTTTCTGGACTGGTGATTAGGTGCAACACGCATTATCTTTTGTGTTTTAATTTTCATTCATATTGATTTAGGTAGCTCCCACTCTTCCCTTCTCACCGCGTAGACATGTGCACTAGAAGCTTCTGGACGCTCCCGTGTGATGAAACTCCGTGTGGCCATTGAGAGCTACGCTGCAGGGCGATGCTGTGAATTCTAGTCGTGCCTTAATGGTACGCACCTGCTCGCCCCAGTCCTCGCCCTGAGGTCCCCCCGACTCCGTGCTCTCAGACACAGCGCCCTGGGAGACCCCCACACTTGTCTTTTCTGTGTGTGAATATGTGATGTGAAGTTTCTCTCAGCTAGAGATCCTGGAGCGGAATTTCTGGGGCACTATTATACGGCACAGTAATTTCACTAAATATTTCCACTCTGGCCAGGACAGCTGCGTCAGCTCCTGCCCCGCTCCTGCCAGGGGCCCATGCGGATTTCTGCCGTCACCCCCCATGTTACCCTATTTTAGAATCTGGGCCAGTCCGATAGCTGCAAAGTGATAATTTTTGCTGCTTGAATAAGGATTATTAGTGAGGCTATTTCATTGCGTTTATTAGCTATTCGTTGTACTCCCCCCCCCCAATTTGTGAACGAACTATTCATAGCCTTGCCCGTCTTCAATTTTTAACTTACATATTCTAGATTTTATTTTATTGTTTTGGACTACATACCCTGAAGGATCCCCTTCCAGTCAGTTCTCTGAAGTCGGTCCACTTCTAGTCAGTTAACTTTGTCTCTGAATTGAAGCCTTCGCCTTCCAGTTGCCCTTCCACCATTGATTTCCTCCTTTATGGTTTGGCCCTTCAGAACCTTGTATAGGAAAGCACTTCTTACCTCAGTAGAACAAGGTCTTTCTTTATTAACGACTTCTTTGGGTATTTTAAAAATGGTGTTCTTGTGCAATGAGTCAGAACTCTTTGCTACCAGTGAAAGAAATTCAGTTCAAACCAGCATAATGCAAAATAAGAGGTGATTTATTGACTCACGTAACTAAGAGGTCAAAATCGTGGCTAGCTTCAGGTATAGCTGGACCCAGGGGTTCACATAGTGTAGTCAGGGCACTGACTGTATCTCTTCTCTTGCTGCCCTGCTTTCTCTGGGCTTGATTTTCGAGTGTGAATCCTGTGGTGTCCAAAAGGAGCGTTGTCTATTCTTGACTTACAGCCCCTGCCCAGAGAGATTGCAGTCCCATCTCCCCAAGGAGGCTCTGCCGAGTGGCTTCAGCTTCACACCCCAGGCAGGGAGGAGAAATGGCCACTTGACCAGGAAAGTCTCCCAGGGAAGGGGGACAGTGGCTTTCTGGAAGAGTATATTCTGGACAGATGGCTATATGGTCATTTTTATGGTTTATTTTATGATGCACACTGATTCCAGAATGGTGAGCCCATCCGCATTCTCAGAAATAGTTATGCATGTCTATTTCTTTGTACCTTCCCCCCAAGTCTTATCACTTAGAAGATCTGACAAGCTTCGTACACAAGAGATGACCTCATTGTTCATCAACATTTCTGTGACTACCGCCAGCCCTGAGTTTACTTTCGTGCGTGTGATCGGTGATCTGCTTTGGGAGGGTGTGGCGTGGAGGAGTCGCTTCCTTGCCTGTCCCGGACATTGCACCCAAGGGCATGGAGGGACAGAACCGGGGTGTGGTGGGCGGACAGCGGGGCCAGCCGTATTTCTGGGATGAAGCTGGGCTTGCCACCAGCCGCAGCCTGGAGAGGCTTCTCCTAACCCTTTTTCATCTCCCCGGTAGCCAGTGTCGCCTCCGCCCGGTGCCGCCCGCAGCGCTGTGCGGTCTGAGTGCAGGGCCTTGCCTCTCAGCTTCTCCATCCTCACGGGTCCAGGGGCTGCTGTCCGCACCGTTCGAGCCGGAGTTCAGTGTCAGCGCCCCTCCCCCGCTCGCTCTCAGTCCCGATCGGTCACAGGAGCACGGCTGCCCCCAGCTGCCCGCCTACCCTCGGCTTTGAAGCAACGTCACCTGGAGACCCCAGCCCCCTCCTCCTGACGGCCGACCCTCTGACGCCAGGTGCCCGCCTGGCCTCCAGCCTCTCCGCGCACGTCCTGGGCAGCTCGCCCGGGCAGCTCGGATAGCAGCCTTCCCTCACACCATCTCTGTCCATCACTGGCCACCCACCGGCTGGCTTTCTGCCTGGTCGTGAGGTGGACACGCAGGGAGGTCCAGCTGGGCGCATGCCCAGTCCGCTTCCCCCGCGTGCCCAGGCCCCGCTGCCCTCCAGGGCCAGATGGAGCGGCGAGTCGGAGAGCTGCGAGCTCGGCCTCCCGCTCTGTGGCCTTGACCGCACGGCTTTCGAGCGACTTAAATCACGACTTCCACGAAAGCCTTTCAGAGCTGTTTCTTTTTAAAGACAGCTAATTCAGCGCATACGCAAGGCAACTGGCTGGATGTACTTAGTCATAAAAAGTGGTGACGCTTGTTTTATTTATGACCGGTGAAAATCACGCTGGGCTTGATAAAGCAGTGTCAGGCACGGGCCCTTCCCTGGGTTACATCTGGAAGCCGGGAGCGGAGACAGGTGGCGCTTACCCATGGGTCAGTGTGTGGGTCAGGGCCAGCGGGGCCCGGAGTCTCGCTCCGGGGGGGTGCTCTGCCTGGCGTCTTCGCCGCCGCGTCCGGGAGGCTGTGGACACAGCTGGAGCAAGGCCACTCAAATTGCTCTGCAAAATCTGGGGCCCTCTCCGCTGGCCTCCTGAGCCTGTGTGCCCTGCTTCTCCACAGCGTGCCCTGTGCCCCGTCAGCACAGCTGCCCCTCCTCTGCACCCCCAGCAGATGGGCAGCCCCCAGGGCACAGAGGACAGAGCCTCCACCCCTGCCTTGCCAGCGTCTGGCATCCTTCCTCCTCCTGCCGAGACATGTAGGCCTGGGCAGCCGTGGCAGAGCCGCCTCTGCGGTGCCCGCTCTCTCTAGTGCCCGTCTCCCCTCTGCTCACCCTTCTGCACTTCAGAAAGCGGCACTGACTTTGTCCCAAGTAGTCCCCCCATCACCTAAGTGGGGTTCTAGGCAGGCTGGGTTCCCAAGACCGTGTGCTCTCCCCACTCTCACTGCCAGGAAAGTCAGCCGAGGGGGCACCTGGGTGCCCGGGTCCTCGGTGTGGCCAGTGTCCGGAGCAGGGCTGGCCGCGACCCTGGCTTGCTGGGCCTGCTGGTCTGACCTGTGACTTGGGCCAGAGTAGCTCCCAGCTCACAAGGCCGGTTCTAGGGGAGCAAGCAGAAGGTTCTGGGGGGACAAGGGAAACTTCGCAGCTTCGTGGACATCACGGATGTGCTTAGGCCTGTGGCGTGTGGCTTTCCATTTCTGCTTCTGCGTCCACAGACGTTAGGGGGCCTGGGAAGGAGCGATGCCATTTTCCACAATTCCCCCTAATTCTCCTGCTCTTTTTGTTACAGATTTGGGTCGCCCTCTGCGGCCTCGCGTGCTGCGCAGGCGCTGGCGTGCAGAGAGAGCGGAGACGCCTCCCGCGGCTGCGATGGTCTGGGCTGCCCATGTGGAGGGTGGATGGGCGGCGCCTGCGGGGAGCGACGTCCCGTGGGAGAGCTGGGCCCTCGCGTGGGTCCCGCCGGCGACAGAGCAGCGCACGAACCTGGAACGGGCACCCGGTGGCCTCGGGCCAGGGTGGACTGGAGGTTCCTGGAGACACTCACAGCAAAGCGTCCGCTCGCTCTGCCCTGGGGACAGATGGGGCGGGGACAGTCGGGTGCGCCACGCTCCAGGGACTGAGCACTGTGGGTGACTGATCGCCAGGCGGAGGGGTCGCCCGCCGCCTTCTCTGTGAGCTCGGTGAGCGCTGCTTCTCGGGAAGGTCCGGCCGGAGAAAGGAAGCCAGCGCCAGAGGCGAGTGCCCTGCGCGTCCTGTGGGCTGCGGCGCCCAAGCCAAGGACCCGGTGCTCTTCCTTGCGACTTGCAGCGCCTGGTAAATCGAAGCGGCACAAGTGACTCACAAGTGCCCACGATGTGCCCTGCCCGAGCCCGAGCCGCTGGGCGGGCTCCAGGCGACGTGGCCCCACGGACAGCCGGAAGTTTCTGCCAAGCTGTGGACATGGGGTCGCCCAGGTTCCTGCTCGGGGCACTTTTGTTTTCTTGCTTTAGATCAGCGCATCACCCGTGTTTTCTTTAACTGGCATGGGGCTTAATTTTCGCTCTAAAAATCAACTTGACTAAGCTTTACTACTTTACAGAATAAAATGCACTTGTTGTTCATGTACAATATGATGAATTTTAACATGTTTTATTAGTCACATAACCGCCCTCCCTATCAGGACACGGGCTATTTCCTTCTCTCCAGAGAGTTCTTCTGTGGCTCTTCGCACGCAGCACCCTCATGCCCAGGTCTCCCCGGCCTGACCTCCGTCGCCGCCGGTAGCTCTGCTGTCCCTCATCTCACACCAGCGGCCCCTGTTCCTTTGCGCCCTGGCGTGACGCCCACGGCTCTGCTCTTGGTTCTTTCTCACGCGATCTCCTCCTCCACGTTCATCACCAGCTCACGCGCTGTCGTCGCCACGAGCACTCCCGCACTAACGACCCGTTACAGGGGTCTGAGCTCTGTCCCGCGCACTGGGCCGCTGTGGGCTGGATGGAGCGACAGGCGTTCCCTCAGCCATTCTTCTCCGATCTCCAGACTCCCAGTATTCTTAAGTGCTCAGGCAGCGCAGGAACTGGCAGTTGTTCCCACTTTGCCGACCGAGCAGGGGTGTGACTATTCCCTGACTGTTCATAGATTTGCGATACTTGGATCATTTGCAACACACAGGGTGGGGGAACTACAATTTCTCAGTTCCGGTTTCGCCTAGGGCCACCACACTGTCATGGACTGTTGCGTGTAAGGACATGGGCTCAAGCTCTTCTCATTGACAATAATAGCGCTGGGCCCCTCCAGTCTTTCCTACAGGCAGATGCTGTCGGGGGAGAGCTGACACCTCGATTTCAGAACTGTTCTCATTCTGGGCCATCAGGAACCCGCACCATGAAAGCTGGGCTAGGCCCAAGCCAACAGGGCTCCTGGGCGGGGGTGGGAGGGCTCTCTGGCCACTCGCTGGGCACAGGGCCACTGCTGGGGCCCGAGCCCAGGGGCTGCTCTGCTGCTGGACTGTGCTCTGTTGCTACCTGTGCGTCCCCTGTCGCTGCATAATGAAGATTGTTCCCCATGTACGGCCTCAGGGCTGCTTTCTCATCTGCCACCCTCAGGAACTAGGCAAGCCTGAAGCCAAGGCCCCACAAGTGGAATAAGAAAAAGTGGTATACATACACAATGGAATACTACTCAGCCATAAAGAAGGTGAAACTGCCATTTGCGACAGCATGGCTGGACCCGGAGAGGACCGTGCTGAGCTAAGTCAGAAGGAGGAAGACAACTAGGCATGATTCCACTCAAAGGTGGACTATAGACTGAAACAAAGGAACAGGTAAAACTAAATGAGACCAAACCTTAAAGATCTGACTGCTTAACTGGACTTACGGGGGTGGGGCAGGCAGTGGGCTGTGGTGGAGGACTGTGGGTACTTGGGTGGCGGGTGTGGTATGGTACCAAACATCGAAGGGATGAGCCTGTGCTCTTAAAACATATACAGTGTTGTAAATCAATGTTACCCCAATCAAAACAGCCATAAAAAACAGAAATCAAAGAAAAGTCAGTTGGGAGCTGTGCCTGATAAAGGGCGGGCATCGGAACGGAGCCCAACACTAAGGCCTGTCCAAGGCAGGAAGGAGCGTGCAGCACCTGCGGGGCCCGGCGAGCTCCAGAGAGACGCTTCTCCTCTAGCACCCACCCCCACCTGAGCTCAGGTTTTCTGCACGAGGGCTGAGAGCCGCTGGTCTCCAGGGCCGCACTGCCCATACCTGCAAATAGCAAATTTCGAGAGCAAACAGATAGCAAACAGACGAAGCCGGGAAGCCTTTTTGAAAAGACACTCAAACCGTGGTGCTATTTGGACAAAAGCATGACCCAGATTATAAAATTAAGATAGTGTCTTGGGTGTTGGTTTGAAGTTGAGAAATGCAAAATGAGAAAAGGTAAATATTGAACTATCCCTCCGGAGAGAGCTGTAAGGCACGGAGCTTCCACACTTGGAAGTGCTGTAAGTCATGTGTATTCTCTAGTAACGTGGAAGACCTGGAAGCTTCCAGAAGCAAAGAGCAGGAGTGATAGTGGGGAATTAACTCTCGGGTCTCCTCGGGCCAAGAGAGGGCTTGACCATCCAAGATACGGTTTTTTGGAAAAAGCTTTAAAAGACAAACTGTTGCTTGAAAAACTGATGCCTACTTAGAGAAATAGCCCCCCATCTCCCTGCACACCTCCATGGCGTACCTTAAGATTTTGCTAAGAAGTAGATATTTTTGTGTACAGATTGTCTTAGTCAAGGCCAAGGTTAAAGTGAGGCCAGGCGTGTGTCCCCCAGACCTCTGCTCTGGCTGTGCCCTTGTGTGGCCTCTTCTCCATGCCCAAGAGGGAAGTGAGTGAGATCTCTGTCTAGAATCCCATTCTGGGGGCCCCCCCTCTGACCCCACTTAACTCTAGTCACCTCCCAAGGCCCCATCTCCAAACACCATCCCCTTGGAGGGGTTAGGGCTTCAAGATAGGAACTTGAACTTGGGGGGAGGATGCAAATGTTCAACCCACAGTACCTCATTTGCATGCATATGTTGTCTAGACAGATGCACTCTTGTATGTTTATGTATGTGCAAATACACACGTCTGCAAGTGCGGATGCCGAAGGCGTACGCGGTTTGGAGGGCCGCCTTGCGAGCCAGCAGCCAGCGGTCAGGACTCCGGCCAGCCTGGGGCTGCTGGTGAGGAGGACAGTGGAGCAAGGAGGGGCGCTCAGGAAAGCCTGTCCTGGGGGCTGCAGGCCCTGCTCCCGGACAGCACGGTGGGGACCTGCTGGGCCTGGCGTGCTCAGCGCCCCGCAGTGGGGCGGGGGCTGTTGTTAAGGTAGAGCACCCCTCTTTTGTCTGTGAGTTCACTGTGGAGGAAAAAGTCTCCCAAACCAGGACACGGCCCCTGGGTGCACCCAGGCAGCACGGAGGAGATCTCTGACATGGCATGAACCCGCAAAGCACAGGTGGGGGACAGAGGAGCCCCCAGAGACCGTTTCTCATCAGGAGACTTTCGCCCCGTGGCCTGTGAGTGCTGCTGAACTGACCCACTTTTCTCAACCCCCTCGATCTCCAGCCCCCAGCTGTGTCTGGCTCGGGGATTAATTTCCCTTTCGGCAGGAAGTGACGGGGTCCTCGCTACCGTCCAGCTCCTCCTCGTCCACCCTGGGGGGACAACTGCAGCTGCCCTTGAGATTGAGCCCAGAGCCCCTCCGGCTCGGCACAGCCGCGCTGCTCTGGGGCTGGGTGCAGGCAGAGGCCCGCATGCGGCAGACGCAGGGGCTCCCCCCAACGGGCTAGCTCCAGCCTGTGGCCCCAGCTGCAGGCCGTGGACAGGCTGGGGACTTGGTGCCTGGACTGGGTGCGGGCTGTGGGCCGACTGGGAAATGTCAGTCAGTGGCAGGACAGAAGCTGGCCGGAGCGGAGCGGGAGTGGGGGCCCTGGGAGAGGGGATGAGGCGGGCGGGGCCAGCGGGGGGTTTGCTCACTGGGCTCAGACCGGCCCGGACGCCTGCGCTGCTGGGGCGCGCCTGGGGCACACCTCTTTGCTCTGGCTTGCTCGCTCGGGCTGGACACCAGCTGGCTGGGACTGGACACCGGCCGGCTCGGACCGCGTGCTCTCCGATGCCTCCAGCGCTGACCACCAAAGGGGAAGAGAAGCTGCAACGCTTTGCAGAGAAGCCAAGCGCTCCGCAGAGGCCGCTGGCTGCACCTGCCTGGGACGCGGCCTCGGGGGGCACAGAGCCCCGCCTGGCTTCTCAGGAGCTGCTTGATCTGTGGGCCAAGCACTCACAAGGGGCCGTAGCCTAGTGACAGGCAGTGACGGGCGTGACCGGCACTACTGGCCAGCGCTGACCAGCCCTGGGGATGAGTGACCAGCACTCTGTGTCCAGGTCACCTCCGAGAGCTGTTGATCACCCAGCACCGCCTCCGGGGGCTGCTGCCTCCATCGTCACCTGGCCCAGTGTCCGGTGCTGTCCACCCTGACCTTCAGACCGTGGCTGGGCTGCTGCGGCGTCATCTCAGGGCCCCTGTGAGCACCTCCAGCTGCGGGCAGTCGGACCCCTGCCCGCTGCCCACCGTTGCCACATGCACCAAGCCCTGGTTGATGGAACGGCCTCGTCCTGTACGAGCGGCTTTGGTCTGGCCCTTCCGGACACTGGACACTCCCTGGGTGAGACAGCGGCCACTCGCGGCCTGGGAACGCCTGTCTCCCCTGTTGGTTAAATAAACCCCAGTGCTGCCGTTCCCTGCGCCCGAGTGGTCTGGCGACTGCGCACGGGTGAGGACCCACAGACGGTGACCCGTCCCCTACTGGGCACTGCCCTTTGGAGAGCCCCCCGCCCCGGCCCTGTTTCCAAACTCCAGCGCTCACCGTGCCCCCTCGCCAGCGCTCTCCGCCCCTGCTGTCCACGACGCCGAGGCTTTGAGGTCCTGGAGGTCGGAGGACACGGTCCAGCCTGCCTTGAACCAGCCCGCTGAGGGAGTGGGCGGGGTGTCTGCTGACGGCGTCAGGCCCAGGCCGGTCCCGGCACACAGCTCCGCCACTGGCAGGAAAGCCCCCCAGAGCCTCCCGTGCCGCCATCAGGGCCGGCTCCCCGATGCGCTTTCTGTGGTTTTCCCACATCAACTGGCCTGGCCCCTTGTCTGTGTGCCCGAGGCCCGCCTGGCAGCTGGCCTCTGAGTGCCTGTCGCTTCCTGCCGATGCCGTGAGGCCCTCGGAGGCTGAGACACTGTAACCCCTGAGGGTCAGCCGCAGGACAGGGCTAAGGTTGTGGGCATAGTGGAGCCACACAGGCACACGTAAACACACCCCACAAACACATCCCTGGAGACAGGCCAGGCAGAGTCACTGAATTTATTTTAGCCAATTTCCTCCTTCCTGTTACATGTCAGGGAAGGCTTCAGGTGTACACGACCCAACTGTGCTAGAAAAACACCACCAACCCCCAGCCCCGATCCTGAGTAGGACATTGAACACACTGGAGCCTGGGCTACACAGGACTGAGAAGACAGGGAGATTCTGCTGGAAACCCACAGGCCACAGGAGTCCAAGGCAAGGACTTGAAAAGTGGCAACGCAGTTTGTGCTATCAATATACTTTGCCTTATGTACAATGCGCTGAACTGATTTAATCTAAGATTCTGCCAATTCTCAGAAAGCAAATAGCTTCAAGGGAGATAGCATTTGCTGCCAAATTCTTTTGTCCACAATGTAGATCTATTCTGTGAAGGTTCTTGAGCGTATCAAGGAGAAACTGATTGCTAATTGATTGATGCTTGTTCTTTCTCAGTCACATATTTAGGAATTTTGGTGGCAAAGCTCAGAGAGTCATGGGAGTTGTTTGAGTAAGGAATGCCCAGCTTGGGAGGCTACTGAGATCCAGGTGAAATGGGACCAGCCTGGCGAGGGCCGAGACCCTCAGGGGACGTTCCCAGAAACTGGTTTCTCCGCGCGTCTGTCCTCGCTGCAGAGGGGCGTCCCCACGTCTCACTCAGCACTGTGCAAAATGACTCCCCAACCCCTCACGTCACCCCCTCGCCCACGGAGCCTGCAACACAGCGTCAGACTGACGTGGGAAGCCTCTTCGGAGCCACGTGCCCGTGCCACCTCAACTGGGTAGACTTCAGGCTGAAAACACCCTGTTTAAGGCCGGGTCCGGACACTAGCGGTGCTCAGGCTCTCTCTGCACTGATAACTCTTAGGTCTGGGGTCCACTTCCCAGCTCGTGACCTTGTTACAGGGCAGGGAGAGGGGCACCTCAGAACCCCCAACACTGCCTGCTCTGAATAGGTTCTGCCATCCGCCTCATCAAGACAAAACATATTGACCATTAATGGAAAGGAACTTTAAGATAATTATTGGGCAATACATCCAAGAGGAAGAAAAGAGTTTCCAAATCAAGCACCCAAAGTTACCCGTCCCCTTGTGGGTAAAAGTCCACCCAAAATGGGTTGGCCCAAAGCAAGGCCTGAAAGCTGCCACAAGTCTAAAGCACCTCCCTGTGGGGACCCACAGAAAAGGGTCAGAAGCAGCAAGGCAAATCTGGGAGGAAAAGAGCAAAATCAAAATCAAGATAAAAGCTGCCACTGTCACCTCCCCACGGGTCTCTCACCCACGTCTGTTTCACCCAGCCCAGGACCGAGAAGCCGGGGCAGCTTTTTCACGTGCCTCTGCTCCATGTGTCTCCCCCCGGGCCTTCTGGCCCCCCAACCTCTTCCTTCCTTCTCCAGTCTCATTCTCTTCCCTGCCCAGCTCCACCCTCCTTTGGGTGGAGCAGGGAACCCAGAACTTCCCCTTATCCTGGGGACCCTCCTGTTACAACCTGCAGCCCCGGACACTCCCAGGCTGGCAGATGGCCCTGGCAGGGGGCAGGGGATTAGCTCCAGACAAGAAAGGGGCTGCTGGGTGGGCAACAGGATCCCCCAGGTGAGAACACCTGAGGTCGCACCTTGTGGGGGGCACAGGATGATTGGCAATTGTGATGTGGCAGGCAGCGTGAGGGGAGTATTTCTTCTCTTGGCCAATGTCCTCTCAAAGTTTTTACACTAAGTGTGTGCAGGGTATTTTATTTTTACTAGGAAACCGCATGTGAATAAACTTGAAGCAGGATATCAGTATTGTAGGGATTATTTCCATCTGGAGAAGGAATCTAGGATTTCAGCTCTGTGCTGCAGGTGGGAGCAGTGGAATTGAATTTCTTAAGTCGGGAGCTCATTCTCCATTCAGCGCGCACCGCGGCAGGCTGCGGGCTGCATAAGGCCTCCCGGCGCAGACCTATTAATCATACATTGTACTTAAATTGGGCTTTTGGGATTCTGAGCGCTGAACACACTTTATCCCAGCCCAAGTTCGGGAGGCAGATTATTTTTCTTATGTCTCAGTTGAGGAAACTGGGACCCAAAGAGATTAAGTGACTGGTCCGTTCCAAGATGCAGAATGAGAGCCAGAGCCAGGGCTGAGATCAAACCCGCTGGTCCTCTCCCGCGCCGGGGGCCTGCAAACCCTTCGCCCGTCGGCGAGGGCGGCCCTGCCTTCTGGGGCCGTCTGTGTCAGACTCTCGACGAGCGGCTTGGCCTGAACGCCCTCTGTGGCTTGACCTGAACACCCTCTAATCTCAGCCCTCGGTTGCTGGTTGGCCTGGACTGTCCCCTCAGGATGGCCCGAGTCCCCCCTCAGGGGCTAGCACAGCTGGAGGCCTCCTCACCCCAGGGTGTGTGCACAGAGGCGAACGCTGTCTCAAACCCCAAAGAAAGAGCCCCCAAGCTTTGGTTTCCTGGCGAGTTAGTCGCGCCAGGGGGTGAGGCTGTTCTTGGGGGAGTCCACTCATCCGGGTAACACAGATCCGCAAGGCCACCTGGATGTCAGGTTCGGCGGCAACTTCCAGCGAATGCTTCAGTCTATAGCTCCAAGTTCTCCTGGGTTGAATGGTGCCCCCCAGTTCATGTCACTGGGACCTGGGACTGTGATGCGGTGTGGGAGTGGGGTCGCTGCCGACGGAAGCCCCCTGGGATGGGGCCGTGCTGAGGGGCGGGGCCCGAACCACACGAGGCTGATAAGAAGGGGGAGATGGAGACAGGCACGGAGGGGAGGCCGGGGCACATAGAGGCACCCCCGGGCGACCAGCTCCAAGCCCGGGAGCATGTCCGTGGCTCATCGGAGGGGACAACCAGCAGAGCTGAAGAGGCCGGAGGATTCCTCCCGGCAGCCTGGAGGAGCGAGGTCCTCGCCGCCATCATGACTCAAGACTTGTGTCTGCCAGGGCCGTGGGGGCTGGGAGAGGACAGACGGAGGCGGCTTCCAGCAGCCTGTGGTCATCTGTTCCACAGCCTTAGAAGCGAGCACACACCAAGCTTGTTTGCTTGCTTAGGCTGGCTGTAACTGACATAGAACACGAGTGAGCTGCTAAGCGGACGGCTTGAGGAGGCACCCCAGCCTGGCACGACCGAGCCTCTGTTAGAATGTGCCGTCGATGGTGCTCTCTGCTCCCGCCGGGCGCTCGGGGGCTGTCGCCAGCCTTGTGGCATCACTCGAGGTTCACCTGACCCTCCTCATTTATCCTGGAATCTAGAGTCTAGCCCAAGACTGACCAGGAGTTTATTCTTAATGCATGTTCTGGAATAATGAATGAGCAACCGTAAGAATTCAGGCTCCTCATTCTCTTAAGAAGTCAATGATAATGTGAGCATCATTTCGATCTTGTCTACTCTAGAATAAGTGGCCTTTAATATGGACTCGTTTTACACACTGAGAACTGGACGGAAGAGCTAAGTTTAAAAGCGCGCTGCAAATTTAAGAATGGGCTTAGTGCAGAAAAGAGAGAAGCTCACGTGCCCATCATCAGCGGGCAGGTGTCTGACCTGCAGGTGCCAGAGGGGTGACTTAAGTTAGAGGGGCACCCGGGGTTTGAGAAACAGGGAGACGGGGCTGTGGAGAACTGAAGGGCGCTTTCTTATCTAAAGGAAAGGATGTTCCATAATAAAAAAGGATCATTGTGGATGTGGGAAAAAAGACGCTCAGCTTCTGAAGACTAGGCCCCAACATATTACACAGATTTCCTCGGTGCCAGCTAATACAGAATTCTGCCAACTCAGACTTCCCGCAGTTAGCTGAGGGCGACTGGCCGGTGGGAGGGTGGGCATGAGGTCGAGATAACTTGGGCTTCTCTCCTGCTTTACCAGCCTGAGCTGCAAGCCCGCTCAGGGCCACCAAGCAGCCTGGCTGCGTGCAAGGACCCGTGCTATTGCCCCCCCCACCCCCACCTCGGGAATAGCAGCCCCGACCCTGGTCTTGGTCCTTTATGTGAGTTTATTTCCATCTTCACAGCTCACGTGCTGACACAGCTTGTCGGACTGAGCAAATTTCTTCACAATCTTTCCATCCAGTTTCAGCGGTTTCATTCTGAGCTCTGGTTAAATAAAATTTCTGGTGGGTAGACCGTTGAAATTCAGGGGGAAGGGACCCGATGTTGTCTGGGGAAAGGAAAATGAAAGAACAGAATAACCTAGGCAGGCCAGTGGTCTCCTCTGAAAAATCAAATTTTCTGCTCTGGACGCTTTTGTTACTTGTTGCATGAAAGGAACTTAAGCTCTATTTCGAGAGGACAATAGTGACAATAAGCCAAGCTCGTTTAATGATGTTTGTTGGAGGATTTTTCACGGCGGGAGCTGGGGCAGGGAAGTAGAACCGGCTGGGAAGTTTTACTTTCATGACAGTTTATTGCTTGAATTTTCTATAAAAAGTTTGTATGATTTCGGTGATCTGGAAAAGCAATAAAGCGAAATTATTTCCTTGAGGGTAAAAACGTTGGGAAGGAATGTGTCCTTACAGAAAACAATTTTTGGAAAGCCTTGTAGAATCTCAGGTAAGCTTCTGCTGCTAGGGAGCTGCTAAGGGGCATCGGGCCCTGATAGGAACCCACTGACAGTGATGGGGGAGGGAAGGAAGTGCCATTCTCCTTGGACGGCCGAGCGTCCCTTCCTCCCGATCGGAAGTGACACAGGCCAGGTCCATGGTTACTGTAACCGGGGGACTGTCTACTGCTCCTTTGGGGAGTCAGTGGGAGACATCGGTGGCAAGGGAAACGGGGACACCAGGAGCCACATGGGCACACACATGCTGCAGAATCGGGTCCACGCACGCACTCTGTGTCTGTGGGGACAGTCACGAGCAGTGACTTCCCATGAAGATGGCAAAGGACAGCCGCAGAAGTTGACCGGAGCAGCCCCACACCAACAGCGAGGCTTTTGCCGGGAGTCGGTTCTGATATCCCGGAGCCAGCTTAGCCGCGGAGCCTTGAAACCAAGGAAGGATTAGCTGGTGTCAATTATGGAGATATGTCTTAGTCTCTGCATCACAGGGCTGGCGCGGGTTCAGACAGCTTCGAAATACTGATAAATGTACCACATGAAAGTTAGACCTTTTATCATTTCAATCATTTTTGGAGAGAAGGGGTGAACTCTTTTGAACGGGGGGAAATTTTCTGCGTGATTTCTGTTGGTTTTAGGAATCGAGGTCATTGCCAGTACCGGGGCCAAGCCCACCTGTTACTCCAGCCCCCGCGTTCTGGGGGCCTAGACTGGCCTGATGCGTAGCGGGACCTGGACAGGGCATGGCCCAGCAGGTGCAGGCTCAACTGTGTAACACGGCACCAAAGCGCATCTCCAGGGCTAGAGGCAAGACGTCCAAAACCACAGCGGCGGGGCCGTGTTTCTTGGCGGCTCTAGGGGGGCGCACGCCTCCCTTCTCCAGCTTCCGGAGCCCCCGGCACGCTGGCCTTGCGGGCCTCTTCCCTCTTCAAAGGCAGCGAGGTCCAGGCACCGTCTCGCTTTGCACCCCCTGGCCCCGCCTCCCAAGGACCACGCGCCCACTCTGGTCAGCCAGGAGCCTCCCGATTTCCAGATCTGCCGAGCACGGTCCCCTCTGTCATGTACGGGGTCTCCCCGGTCTAGATCAGGTGCACATCGCTGCGGAGCCTCTGTCCGCAGACCACTGTCCGGCCTCCGTGCCGAAGTCCAGATGCTGGGACAGCTGCGGCATCTGCGCCAGTGTGGGCCCCTCCCGGCCACTCTCCCCCTGCTCGTGACGCCCCCTTCCTCCAGGAAGCCCGCGCCTGCGGGGGACAGCTTTGTGCGCCCAGCCCTGGTGACCCCGGTTCCTCCGGAGGGCCTGTGGGCAATAGTCTGAGGGTGAAGGCCAAGAGCTCTCAGATGCTGAAGCTGGGCTGGGCCCCAGGGGGGACCCGGGCTACGCCTCGCCCTGCCCCCGGCGTCCGTCTCTGATGGGGGCCCCGGGGGGGACCCGGGCCACGCCTCGCCCTGCCCCCGGCGTCCGTCTCTGATGGGGGGTCCCAGGGGGGACCCGGGCCACGCCTCGCCCTGACCCCGGCGTCCGTCTCTGATGGGGGGTCCCAGGGGGGACCTGGGCCACGCCTCACCCTGCCCCCGGCGTCCGTCTCTGATGGGGGGCCCCGGGGGGGACCCGGGCCACGCCTCGCCCTGCCCCGTCTCTGACGGCCCGTCTCTGAGGTGTCAGACAGGACAGCCCTGGCCACCCTAAGGGCAGGCCCCCGGGGAGCAGCCCCGAGGGAGAGGGAACGAGGCTGGGACGCAGAGGGAGGCTGAGCAGAGAGGAGGGAGGAGGAGAGGAGAGTTGGGGGTGGCCCCAGCTGCACCCCGACTTCGCCAGGCGTGGGGAGGGCAGCCCTGCGCCTACCACCACCCTTCCCAGCCCGTCCCTGCGGCCTGAGCCTGTCGGCCTCTTGGCGAGCAAGTGCAACGACCCGCAGTGGCCCCGCTCACGTGAGGAAGAGCGGAGCCCGAGCCCTGCGGCCGCAGAGGAGCCCCAGCAGGGCCGGGGCAGCAGGCCGAGCGGAGGGGAAGGCCCGTGCGTGGGGAGGAAAAGCTTAGCTGCGACGTGAAGGCTCCAGCCCGGGGCAGAGGGACATCAGGCGCTGGCCTTGTGGGGCTGCGGCAGAGGCCAGTGGGGCTTCGCTGGACACCAGGCAGCGCTGGACAGCGGGCAGTGCTGGACACTGGGCAGCGCTGGACCCAGGCAGCAGGGGCAGCCAGGCGTCAGGTCACTGCTGTGTCTGAAGTTCCGACAACAAAACTCCTTTTCTTCTTTCTCTGCACTCTCCAGCTGTCAGCTGCCCACACCTGGACAGAGTCCCAGCCCAGAGGGCAGAAAGCGGGGTTCAGTGGCGAGGACCTGCGGGTCCTCCTGCCTGGGACCCGGAGACTCCTCGCCCTGACAGCCAGCCCACACTGAGAAGGGCTCTGGTTCGAGGGCTCCGTGTGAGGGCTCCCTGCCTTGGAGGAGGCTCGAGCCGTTTGCAAATGAATGTCCACGCTATTTTGAGCGCTGGTAACTTTAGGACACTACCAAGGTGGTTTTGCAATCGATTTTTTTCTTGGTCATTTTTTATCCAGAAGTCTCTAAATCATTTCCCATGAGTTTTTCTGGGGCTCTGCATGTGAGGGGATGTCCCAGGGAGCCTAGGCTTCAGTAGGTAGAGGAGACAGCTAAGTTAAAGTCCCCAAATGAGAGAAATCGAGGAACCCGCTGAACGGAGCACTATTAGGGCACCCCAAGATGGTTTTGTCAATTTTTTCCAGATTTTTTTCCTCATTCAATGAACATTTCAATTTCATTTCTAGTAAGTTTTTCTTGGCCAGATTAGCTGAAGCTGGGGAATAACAGGTGGCCTGGACTTCTGCCCCGAGCAAATCGCAGTTAGGACAGGAGCGTGGACCGACGGCTCGGAAGAGGCTGGAGTCGGGGTGCTGAAGTGGGAACGAGGCGGAGAGGCCCACAGGCGCCTGGAAGGAAGGTGAGGGACTGCAGAGCAGAAGCTGGGCTCCAGAGACAGGTGACCCTGTGGGATACTTCCAAAGCCAAGGTCTGGTCGCCCTAAATTCCAGCCCCTGGGGAGTGTCCCTGAGGATCGAGGCGGAGGAGCGAGCCTGACACTGTCCAAGCCCAGGCCTCGCCGGCCCCAGAGCTGCTTGTTCTGTCTCCACTCTTTGGGGGAAGCCAGGGCTCGTAGACAGCCTTAAACCCAGAAGGGACCCCAGCGGAGGTTCCTTGTGGGCAGGGAGAGCTGGGGCCACGCGGCCCACAGGGGTCCGTTCCTGCAGGAGAAGCGTCGTGTGTCCATCCACTAACTGCCGTGTGTCCGTCCACTAACTGTCTTGTGTCCGTCCACTAACTGCCCTGTGTCCGTCCACTAACTGCCGTGTGTCCGTCCACTAACTGCCATGTGTCCGTCCACTAACTGCCCAGGGCCCTTCCCTTCTGTTGGGTGGCGTCTGCACTGCGTCGGCTCGGAGAGTGGAGACGCCGCTGGCCACACCAGTCAGCTCTTGGGGAGGGGACCCTCTGGGGTTCGGCAGTCTTTGGATCGTGTTTATCTTGCGTCTGTGGATTCTAAGTAAGCTCATTCATCAGACCTTCCCCGGGTTATGCGACATCTGCAAACTCCCCGCCGATTCTCTGCAAACTCCTGTGGCAAATTCCTTCTCACGGAAAAGCCGAGGACCAGAACCCGCAGGGTGGCTGAGGAGAGTTTCAATCCAGAAGGTAACACACATGGACGTCAAAATTGTCCCCGGAACCGAAGGCTGGAGGGCGATGACACAGCTCTTCCTCCAGCCTCGGAACCACAAGTATTTTCCCAGGGGACCGTCTGTTATTTCCCAGGGGTTGCGCTGCCACCTGGGCACCCTTCCAGCAACTTCCCTGTGTGTATTCTTGGCGCTAACAATCAACTGTCAGTCTGGTTGGAAAGCTGGCCTAGCACGGGGTGGGGGGAGGGGCGAGGGGGACAGTGAAGACGTGTTGTGGCAATAAGGGAGAAAACGCCTGCACGCCCGGGGCCACGAGGCTTCTAGCAGGGGCCGGGCCTGAGGCAGGGTCGCGGCTGAGACCACCTCCAGCAGCGGGACGTGGTCCTGGCGCAGACACCGGCCTTAGAGGCGCTGCCGAGGGCTGCTCTCTCTGCGCCCCACCCCGTACTACTGGCCCATCACGCAGACTGAAAGAGCCTCGAGCTGGCGAGTGTCAGTGGCCTCCGCACCTTCGCTGCCGTCCCTCCTCGGGGAGGCGCCGGGCCCCACCGAGAGCTGTTTGCAGGGTTCTCCGCGCACTGCGGGACGCCGTCTGGATGGGCTTACAGCCTGTGGGGACAGAGGCTGCTTCCTCTTCCTTTCATGGGCTCCATCGGGGTTGAAATCCCAAGGACGTGTGGACACTGCTCTGTGCCCCGAAGTGGTCAGGCCAGACCGTGGCTGCTGGGAGACGCTCTCACTTGTCGATTTTCTCCACTCTGCGGAGTCAGCCCTGAGGGTGGGGGAGGGACCCCAGCCGCTGCGTTTACTCCCAGCCGGGCCTGGCAGGCGATGGCGTCTCCGTACTTCATATGTTTACAGAAAAGCAGCGTATGGCTCGGTGCTATGTATCTGCACTATGTATCTGTGCATTTCTATTTCTACATCTGTACCTGGAGCCGTGGGCGCTGAGGTTGGGACACATGGTGGAGACTGTCCCTTCACTGTCGGCTTCGGCTCTACGGCTCACTTTGAGGGGACCAGACCAGAGCCAGAGCGCAAATGCCTTGTCCAGGGAAGCAAAGCGCCTGGCGCTAGGGCTGCAATCAGGAGGCGGGTCTCCTCGCTGTCCTCCCGTGCCCGCTGCCGGGTCCAGCCGCTGCTCTCCCTGCCCTCTCTGTGTCCCCGGAGGCCAGCCCCCAGTGGCCGCTCCGGAACTCCCGCCCCGGCTGAGCTGGTTGGGTTTGGTCAAGGGCAGGAGGGGCGAAGGGCTGGGCGCTGCCTCCACCCCAGCCAGCGGCAGCACTGACCTCCACCCCCAGCCGTCTCTGGCTCCCGCGTCCCCTGGGCCCCAGAGAAGGTGACCCTGACCTCAAGGAGTCTCTGGGCCCCCCTTTCTTGTGCGAGCCTGAGCCTGCCCTTGGTCCCTGCAAGGAGCTCTGGTGCAGGCGTCTTCTGTGCCAAAGGGACAGAGGAGACAGCGTGTTTGCTTAGGGCTGCTGGGCTCGGGACGGCGTGGGTCACCGGCAGCGACCGCTAGGCTCTGTGGCTTTGGGGAGGAAGGTGGGAAGGTTAGAATCTCGTTGAGGCCACTCGGTTCTAGAATATACTGAAACCCGTGGCTGGTGCTCTGTGCGTCCTGTGACGTAGATCTCAGCTGCGCTTTCTGAATAAGACACACGCAAGTCAGTGAAACCGAACGAAGGTGGGAGAGGACATCTGTGACGTCGAACATGGAAAACGACACTCAGGGTACGTAAAGGTGCTGCAGCTCAGCACAGGGGCTCGGGCGTACAGGGCAGGTACAGACCTCAGAGGAAGAGCAGGTGGAGAGAGACACTGGCTCCTTTGTCAGAAAAGAAATGCAAATAAGCCCCAGGGAGCCCTGGCTTGGAACTGATTTGACTGGCTAAAGAGAAAGCCAGAAGCTAGCTCAGGGCAAGGGTGGGGGCCCGGGACAGGGACCCCTTTGCATGGGCCTCCCCCACTTGGTGCTGGCAGCTCCTGCGGCCTTTCCCCGGGAGCCCAGTCAGGGCACCGCCCGGTGAAAGCCCCCCCGGCCCGGAGTGAGAAGGGGGCTGGCCACTGAGGTCACTTGCACCCTGGCCTGCGTGGCCAGGGAAGTGGGCCTCTTCCCTCGGTGTACATCCTCCTGCCAGGAAGCGACGGGTCGTGCGGGGTCCCGTCACCCTGAGCCTTCGGGGAGGGGGGCGGCCACGGCAGAAAGAATCAGGCCTCAGCGTGGCCAGGCAGGTGACGGCCCTAACAGGCCCCGGTTTATCCCGAGGCTCAGCGCAGCACGGAGCTCGCCCGGAACCCAGCCCGCACCCGAGACAGAGGCCCTTTCTCTGCGGGCGTGAGAAACGGTGACCTCATCCTCATGCCAGGACGGCCGGAAGCTTCGGGAAGCCTCTCTTCCTGCAGGCCTCGGACAATGGCTGGGAAAGCAGAGGAAGCGGCAGAGCGGCCGGGCACGGGCGGGCAGGCGGGCCGAGGGCACGGGCACTGCGCTGGCCACAGCCCGATTGCCACGCTGGTCATGTCCAGCCCTGCTGGGCACAAAAGCGCCTGTGTGGGAGCCAGCTGCGTGGGCCCTCCTGCCTCCCGAACTCGGGCGAGTGGACGCTGCCAGCGGTGCCAGCCGGTGAGAGCGGAGGCCCCGAGGCCACCAGGACCGGCTGGCCTGCCCCGACCCCTGCGCGTGGGCTGGCACAGCGTGCCCTGCACAGGACACCCCAGGGGCAGCGCCGGAGGGTTGGTGAGCGCGCGCCGCGGCTGAGGGAGAAGCGGCGGCCGTTGGCCAGGCTCTGCCTTGGGCCAGACCCTAGACCTGGGCGCCGACAGTGCGATGAACACTGGTCTCCAAGACACACTTTGCTTCATTCCAGAAACGGCCGCGGAGGTCACTGGCCATCAGCCCACTTCGAAGATGAAGAACGGAGCCCGGGAGTCCACAGGTGCCCAGACAAAGCGCCGGCAGGCTCCTCCCCCGTCGGCGATTCCCCGGCCGTCCCAGCAGTTTACCCAGCTGGGAGCTCTTCCCTCTGAGGCCTGAGAGTCCCCATGCAGCCGGCCCGGCCTCCTCTCCTCTCCCCGAGGGCGCCCCTCCTTCCCAGCTGTGGCGTCCCCTGCCCTGGGCAGCCTGGCCCCCGATGAGCTGACCCGAGGGTCTGTCTGGGCCTCTGGGGCCGCAAGCCCAGCATCGGCCAGCTGTGCCCGCACAGGGGCTCAGCCGCAGCTTCAAAGCACACGCGCCCGTGTGTGCCCCACCCCCGGGCTCCTTTGTGGCTTCCCTGGCCCTTGGCGGCTGCGGGGGCAGACCCTGGGCTGCCGGCCTTCTCTCTGGGCTGTGGCAGGGCCCCCTTGCCAAGATGCCTGGGGTAGAATTCCAGCCCCTCGTCATCAACTGAGCAGCCTCGTGCACGAGGGTCAGCGTGGACCAGCGGTGCGGGCAGGTGGGCACAGACGGGGACAGTGGAAGAGGACACGGGACAGGCGTCCACCCGGGGCGGCCATTGCGGGGCGAGACCCCTGCAGAGGCCCCGGAGCCGCACGTGCTGGCCCCGCCCCCCAGGAGTGAGGGTCTGCAGGCTGAGCCGCCCCCATCCGGGCACATGAGGCTGTCTCCGTGGGGGCACCTTCGCCATGAGTGGCCTGGCATTCGCTCACTGGGTCTGTTGGCAAATTTGACGGCCCGTTTCCGGTGGTCATCTTGCCTCGGTGGGGGGCCTCGCTGAGCAGAGGCGCAGACGGGCTGTGTTGGAGCCCACTGGGCGGAGACCGCGGGGTGTGGTGGTCTGGCGTGCACCCCGTCTCACACCTTCCTGCTGCATTTTGCACAGACTCAAAGAGGAAATGGGGCTGAGTGAGACGCATTTGAATGACTGCTAAGAGGCTCCCCCCATGCTGGCAGGCGTGGAACTACAGGACAGCTCAACCCCGCCAGCGACGGTCACTCAGGTCCGTGCCCCGCGCGGTGTGGCAGAGTCTCCAGCATCCTGGCTGCCCCGATGGCATAGAGTCAACCTGCTGTCAAACTAGGAATTTGTCTTGATGTCGCCAAGGACCCTGCTTCTCTGGGTGGTGCAAGAACATTGTGAAAATACTGTTATTGGTATTTGCGAAAATCGTAAAATTAAAAAAGAGAAGCTTCTGGAAGCGTCACCTTTGCACCATCTAGAATTAACAACTACTAGTATGTGGACATATTTTCTTTCAATTTTTGGTGAAAAAGCGAAATGCCAGCAGCGAGTGCTGGAGAAGAGGTGGTGCGCTCAGCCGCTGGGCCCC
>PVIJ01018936.1:0-24981 GCA_004024925.1 Scalopus aquaticus
GATTTCCCTGGGCAACATCCTGACAGAGGGCAGGGGCAGGATGGAACCAGAACCCATGGAGCCACCAGGTCAATTTCCAAAATGCTAATCTTAAAAACCTTAACTTTTAAGGTAGGCCTTTGAAAGAGAAAAAATTTTTGGTTTTGCTCTTGCTGAAATTCAAGAAACATATCTTTATATATCAAAAGCCAAAAGCTTGAAACTTGGGCATAAAGTTTATGCCATAAACCAGAGCGTTCCTGTTCAAAAAACATGTTGGTTGGAACCAGCACTTAACACAGGAAGCACTGAGTGAACAGGACTGGGTGAGGAGCTTCAGAGGAAGTGGGATGGGAGGGACGTAATAGGGGTGGCATCTTGTTACGATTTCCAGGCTGAAACCATAGAGATTGCAAACTTCATATTGACAACCCATTTTCAGCATGGAGCCAATAAGGGTGGGGATGGGGGATTAGCTAGGGAGCTGGGAGGCAGAGGGAGAGGTGCCTAGAAAAACACCGGAGGGAAAATTTCTCTCAGTCCCAGTGTGTTACAGAGGGTTCTGGAATGTTCCTGGAAAAGCACATGCCCCCACAAAGCACATGCCTCATGACACTAGGGACAAGGGAGAATATCTGGAAGCCAACAGGTATCAAGGGCAGCTCCCAGTGTGGGTAGCACCGAGAGAAGAGAGGAGAGGGGACAGGTGGAGAATCTGGAGCAGTTAACATCCTTAAGAAATCATACGTAAGACTGAGAAAATTTATCTTAAACTGGAAAGACTGAATTTTTCAGTAGTAGTAGGAATTCATCAACTAAGTAATGATGGGTTCATAAAGGAAGTTCTATTTTGGTGAAATTGTAACTAACCCTAATACCTATCGTCTTCCAGCAACCCACATCCCCTGGATGGCCAACCTTCCTGTTGCCGAGGACTCGCCCTGATATAACACTCCAAGTCCTTTTGAAATCTTCCAGTCCCGGACAAATTGGGACAGCAGTCACCCTACCTGGTACTCACACAGCCTCTTCCAGGATGACCCTGTTTGATTTGAAGTGAAGTGAAGTTAGGGAGCTGGTTGATATTCAAACCCTGTCCATTCAACCAGCAAAGGTAAGTGCAGCTGCCTCTGCCTGAAGTCTGACAGGGAGAACAACTCCTACATCACAAAAGTAGAACGTGTAAGGTAAACAAACGCAGCGCTAGTGCTACGAACCTGCCAGGATGGCTAAAGTCTTAAAGACTGACTGGAAAAATGCTGCCACTTTTTTATAAAACTAAATATATACCTTTGACCCACAATTCCAGTCCTAGATATTTTTTCAAGAGAAATAAAAAGATATACCCATGAAAGGCCTGGACTTCATAGCCACTTAAGTCATAACAGATACACGGAAGTTGGTAGACAAATCGTGGCATATTTGTACACTGGAACATGGCTCATTGGGGGAAAAAAATGATGTGCTGGTGCACAAACTTGGATGAGACTTCAAAACATTATGCTGAATGAAAGAGGCACAAAAGAGCACGAGCACTGTGATTCATGGATATGAATTTCAAGGAAGGCAAATCTAGCCTGTAATGATAGGAATGAGATCAATGGTTTCACAGGGCTGGGTGAGGGACACTGACCAAACAGGGGCACCAGGGGACCTTTGGAGATGTAAAAAATCCCCTACATCCTGCCTATGGTGGTTTTTGCATGAGGTCATACATTTAAAAAACTTGTCAAAATGCAGCCTTAAAATGGGTGCACGCTCTTGTCTAAATTATATCCAAAAAAAGTTTATTTAAAAAACTTAGAACAAGAAAATGCAATACAAGGTAATTATAGCAAACTATTGTGAACACTTAACAAAATTGCACACAGAGAACTGAGGGAATGAAGGAAGTCTTCACCACCAGGCTCGTCCTGAAAGGTCAAAAGTAGTTACACCTGACAGAGGAGAAGGCCATGCCCCCTCAGCGGAGACCACTGACCTGAGCAAGGCATGCAAGGAAGAAAGTGGACCATGGGCTCAGGGGAGAGCGGAGGGGAGGAGCTGAAAGGCCGATCTGGGAACGTTAGGGAAAGGCCACGTATTCCCTGCACAGGACACTGAACTCTACCCCTGGGCTGCTGTTGCTCAATCACGATGACCTGAGTCATGGCAAGAGCAGCTGGAATATGCGGTGCCAGTGATGTGTTATCAGTCAGTCAAGGTGATCCCTGCAATGCCCTGTCCCTCACATGCTGCCTGTTATGTTTTCTTAAAAGAGGGCAGGTAGGAGAGAGGTGAGGGACCAGGAGCAGCTCTTCAAGGATGCTATCTCTGTACGGACCCCTCCTGTGCTGTAGGTTAGCACATAGTCCAGGACCTCTGCAGTTGATCATGGTTGGGAAAATATCTGTGCTCCAGAAGAATGCTCTGGCTATAGAGTTGGCAAGGGGGGTGGTGGGGTTGGCGGAGGTGGAACTAGAAGCAATGAGACCAATTAATAGGCTGGGTTAATGGCGCCCCAAGGCTTGGCCATTTCTAGGTTAAGGCAGCAGAGACTGCACAGGGAAAACTGCAAATCTGGCATATGCAGCAGCACTTAGTAAGATTGAGAATATTGGCAAGTTGGACTACCCTGAAGTGTTGACTGGGTGAGTGGCCAGAGCACCACCCAGGACAAGATGGAAGATGGGGGGCGGGGAGGGGCAAGAGTGACCCTGTATCCTGTGACAATGCCGGCAGTGGTCATGTTCATGATCTTCTCTCCACTTTACCAAAATCAGAATCCAGCTTTCCTTAGGGCTCTCTGTGTGGACATTTATACTCTATTACAAAATATAAACTCTTCCTAAGAACGCCCCTTTTCCTACCCCGTCACCCTCTCCCATTCCAAACCAGAAACCAGAGCTTCAGAGCAGGGGAGAAAGGACCCGTAAGCAGGAGAGCCTCTCCCCTCCCTACAGTCCCTGTCCACACCGCCTGACTCCACATCACTGGCTCACTCTGTGGTGCAGACCCAGACTGATGTCTCTCCAGAAATCCAATAAAAATACCCCCCTCATTAGCCAGCAATGGGTCCTAACAATTAGAAACAAGCAACTCTGTAGGACAGGAACCAAACATGCCTGCTCTGGGATGTGTAGAAATAAAAGCTGGCACCCTGGGGTGTTATGTAATCGGAGTCTCTCAGCACAGAGTTTCCTGGAAGCGGGATCACAGTTCAGGCATTTCTACCATTGTTTTCACATTATTAACAGCCAGCCCACCACATGGAGATGTTAAGAGTGGGCTTAAAAAAAAAATTCTGGGGTATGGATCCTGTATGACTTCAGTGGTGTTTTTACAATAATACTAAGTTTTGTCTCTGAGTGAGAGGGCAGCAGCAACAGAAATTCAAATTTCAAAGTTGCGGTATTGTCTTTATTGTGGGAATGGATGTACCACCCATTCATCTGGTAAGTCCCAAAGAGAGATGGGTGTGGGGGTCATGAACGACAAGTAGGTTTGTCACCAGGAGCCCTGAGACCAGGGTTCAGACAGGGCCAATGTGGGCCATGACTCATGTTACTCAGACTTCTGCGAAAAATGTGGCATCTGGCCCCCGTATCCCCTTGACTCAGAGTCCCCCTCTCTGAACAGCCCTTAGTCTCTGAGGAAGCTGTCAGACCACATGTCCCTGGCCCCACTGTCCTCACATACCCTCCTCCAAGGGATCCCACTTCTCAATCAGTACATCCATCTTCTTTCAGAGCCCCACCTTGGCCAGACCCTGGGGAGGAGGAAGGCGCTGCCATCCCACTCTGAGCGCCTAACCTCCTATGGGCTGTTTGTCTTTGCCTTCACCTTTCCTGTGGCAAATGAGAAGCCACCAGAGACAGCCAGTGTGGGCTCCTCCGCCATTCCAGGGATTCCACTGTGTGATCAGTGACAGCAACAAGGTTAAAAATTAGGTGGAAAAGTAAGACGAGAAAAGGAGACTTCCAATTTTCTGAGGTAACAGTTCTGTTGGCTGAAAAATAACAGCTGGACTTAAGCTCAGGAAGAGGAGGTATAAAATAAGATTTCTCAGGTATTTGAGGCTTAATTACTTAACACAGAATTCTTTTTTTTTTTTTTTTTAAGTCATGGCTGGTTTCCCAGATGGAACAGTTTGGAGGCAGAGTTTCTCTGGACAGTGGGAGGCTTTTGGAATCAGGAGACATCTGCCAGGGACAAGACCTGAGACCCAAGCCCCCAAGAAAGGACTGTCAATTCCAGGGGGACTTGGGCAAGTTAGTTAGTCTCTCTAAGTCTCAGTGAAATAATGACGAATGATGATGGGACCTAAGAGAAGGGGAGGGAAGCACATGCTCCTGCAGTTGTGAGCATCTGCTGTGAGCAGGTGCATTTGCAGGGGCTGGTGCTCTATCCATGAGCACAACAGAGGCAAAGTCCAGTCCTGGTGGAGAATGAAGGGAAAAATAAAGGGACACGAAAGCGGAAGGCGGGCCGGGACTAGGATGAGGCAAATACTGCCCAGACCCCAAAATTGAAGGCAGTCTGCACTTGCAGGGCTCGGAGAGTGAGTGTCTCTTTGAATTGTCCTCCATGGGCACCCAGGACCAGTTGGAGGTACCCCAGGAAGGACTGATCACGGCAGATGAAATCCCTAGTAAATCCCACTAGGTGACTTAAGCCCTTAATCCCACTAGGTGAGTAAGCCCTTAGTCAATACTCACTGCTCTTATTAGAGCAATGAGAAGAGGAGGGAAGAAAAAAAAATTCTACAATGGAAATACAAATTCTCACAAGTTTTAGTGGGCTGAGTGGGGGAGGGGGCATTTAGTATGGGAACAGCAGCTGGACAGGTCAGGAAGCATTGGCTCCCAGCTGTAGCTGTATTTGGGAAAGGTCATGGTGTGGGTGCTGACACAGAAGAAAACAAACCTAACAAAATCCTAGCAAAAGCGCTCATGCTGGACCAGCAGTAACCCAAAAGATTTTGACTCAAATGAGCATGGGAGCTCCTGCGTAGTATTTTAAAAGCTTACCAGAGGACTATAGTCACAGTCAGGATTAGAACCTCTGCCCAGAGGTTCCGATGTGTGAACCAGAACCCCAGTCACCTAGTGGGAGTAGAATAGGTGCGAATCATGGTGCCAAAGGCTGTCCAAGCAATCTCATTTCTCTGTCACCCTGCTCTACAGTCAGTGATGTGAGAATCTCTGTTTCACAAGGAGACACAGAAATTCAAGATAATGTCTGAGTTTCTCCAAGTCATGCCTTTCACCGCCACCTTCCGCTGCTTTTCTGCCACATCCCAGACAATAACCCACGTGTTTACTGGATCTACTAAGTAATCAGGAAAAGATTTAAAAATGTGCGTGAGGAGCTCTTCATAAGAACACAGGGCATGGTGTGACTTATTTTATGAAGATTAATATGCAAAATAGTTGCAAATTCCCTAAGCTGGGTGTTCAGAGCAACAAGCATTGGTTCCTGGAAAATCCACTGAGCTGCAGATTTCTGAGCGAGGCTCAGTAAGAGAGATGTGTCTGCTCCGTCAGGATGAGTCAGGGAGTTCACCAAGTCTGACGCACCAGAAATGGAGCTCAGCAGTGCTTAAAAATAGTGATCTCTCTCTCTCTGAACCACAGGTAAAGTTCAAGAGGAAAACTACATTTCCGCAGGGGAATTAGCCAAGTCACAAAGGAACCACTAAATCTAAACGGCCACACAGGAAAGACAATGGCAAAAAGATAGAAGCTTCTGGTCACAATGTCCTAATTGGGGACCACAATGATTAAAAATAAGCATGGTCAGTGGCCCCAGAGTGAGCTCCCAAGGAGGCACAGGGCACAGCACAGAGCTGCCCAGCAGTGAGGAGGGCCCTGGGGAAGCGGCGGTGATGGGCACCATGTTTTCAGCTTGGCCGGGAATCATGTCCATCATTTATTCCCTTCTGTCAAATGCAAAATACTGTTCTACCACTTATGAGCTGTGTGACTCATGCAAGACACTTAACCTTGCTGGGCCTCAACAATTGGCAGCTAATACTTCATGGTTGTTATTAATAATCCTTTGTCATTGTTAAAAGTGGTTAACCTTATCATGAGTGATCACGTGGTAGATAAAGAAACGAATGGGAAAAAAAACAAACACTTTTATACCACAAAAAGAAAATAGTGGTTAACATAAGGGACTACAGAAGGAGAGGGATTGGTAAATCAGGTGAAAGGGGTTAGTTTTATGGTGATAGATGGAAACTAGACTTTGGGTAGTAAACTAAAACAAACTTTTAGCATATACAGATGTTGATGTGTAAGGTTACATGCCTGAAACCTATATAATGTTATAAAACAATGTTATTTCAATTAAAAAATAAGTTTTAAAAAAAGTTACAGGGTTATATAATGCACATACCATTATCATACAGCACCAAGGTGGGCAGATGTTTTCTATAAAATAAATACCAGATGGTAAATATTTTAGTTACCATGGGCCAGGAAGCAAATACCTATATAATTTCCCTGGGTCATGCTTACTTTGGGCCCAGATGCATCTGCTGGACACAATCTCAGGATGAAGAGAGCATTGCAGGGGACCCGTTGGGGACCCAGATCAATACGGTGGGGGAGTTGAAGTGAACTTGGCCCCCCCAGCAGTCCATTTTGGGCCAACCCTGTTCGGCTGGGCCTTTACCCACAAGGGGATGGGTAACTTTGGATGTTTCTTAGGGAAACTACATCCTTTCTCTTCCTCCCTCTCGATGCACACTAATCTGTTAAAGTTCTTGCACACTAAGAGCATGTTTTGTCTTTATACAGGGGAATGACAGAACCAATTTAGAGCATTCAAGTTTGGGGGTGCCCCAGTCTGCACACTAACAATATGAGGAATGCACACTGCCTGCATTTTACAGATGTGGAACAGAGGTTGGTGAGGTCAATTCAGTATGGAGCAGGCAGGTTGTGCCCAGTCAGAGAAAGTGCCAGTTCCAGATAGAAAAACCCTGGGAACAAGGGATGCCTGTGTTGTTGTCACCTCGGCAGACCCTAGAATAGACTCCTGAGTCCCACTCAGGTCAGTGCAGGGCACCAGCCCGACATGAGGCTTGAGCTCAAGTCTAAGGAGGGGGAGCCGTTGACAGGGAAAGGACCAACAAGGAAGAGGCTTGGTTGGTTGTGGGAAACCTCTCAGACTCAAAGGCCTGGAAGTCCGGGTGTCAGGTCTTAGCCACAGAGAGGCATTCAAGTTACATGAAGCCAAGAATCACCTCCCATCAGCCTTCCAGTAATTGCTCTTCCACCCATAGGGGAGGGAAGGTCTTGTACTCACATGTAAACAAACTTCAAAGGGCTGTTGAAAGGGAAAACTGCTGCATACACTTGAAAACAGGTCAAAGGACATTTGATAAGAGGGCCATGACTATTTGTTCAGAAGTACAGAGGAGTATGACCGGGAAGATCTGTAGAGAGATCATAAAAACCATTAGGTGATTTTTTAAATTTTAGGATGTGCAATATGAAGTTCAGTTGATTACAGGGCTGGTTTCCTAAGGAAGATGTGAAAATAAATAATCCCCAAATTCACAATTGAGCTCTGTGCAAGGTGTCTGAGATTGTCAGCACCTAAAAAAGGAGTTGGGGCTCCTGCTGGGCCCCAAGGAGAGTGTGACATCAGCCTAGTGGCTCAGGTGACACCTCAGCTTCTCCAGCATGGAGTCTGTCTGTCTTTAAAATGAAACATGTACAGCAACATCTTGTCAAGCCTTTCTGTAGTTAAAGTACCACATTGTTTGTATTCCTCATTCATTTCTAAGTTTTTAATACAAAAATCTCACAAAAAAGGAATTTCAATCAACACCAGGTCATTGAACTCCCAGCAGTGTCCTGAGAAAGTAATGACTCATTTCAATTCTCGAGGGACTTTCCTGAGGAGACAGGCCTCCCTGCTATTCTGCCCCCTTATTTCTGAAGAGGAAAAAGAAGCACTTGCAATCACTTCCTCCATATAAGGTGAAGCATTCATCAAAACAGCAGGACCTTGCATCTAATTCAAGTAATGCAAATGAGCAGCACAGTTCTTTTGGATGAACTAGCCCCTGATTTTCATCTATTATGACAGACACACAGCAAAGATTTGGGTTTTTTCAAGAATTCCAAACTTTTCATTTCAATGTAGTTTTCTACTTTTGGTTGTGGGTACAATAGTAAGGTCTACAAAAAACACAGGAAAGAGAAAGCCCTACATAAATCCCAAGAGAGAGGAAGTGGTTCCAGATGTCCCTTTCACCAGCAATTCCAGAAAGGTGGCTGGCCTGAGTCTATGATCAGCCAACATCTTATTTACTCTGCCTGTGTCATACCACCCGTGACTCTAGTGCAATACTGCCGCCCACTAAGGAAACACATGGTGGAAAACAATCACCAATTTATCTGCATGGCAATCTGAAGATGTAAACCAGAATATTCTTCTCACTCTTTTTGTAAATGAGAAACTGTGATACAAAGACAGAGGCACACTCTTTGAATTCTAGAAGGAACAAAGATACGTCACTCAGGCCCAGCTCATCAGATTATACCATCTCTGTGGCCAAAGAGGAGCACAGGACACAGCCAGACAAGTCAGACCCTTCCCGTGTTCATTCAGCCAGAAACATCAGGAATAATGACCTTTTCTCACGTGGACTGGTACATCTATCTTGAGCTACTTGTGGCCAATATGCCTACCATGTAGAGAAAACCCATCAAAGACACACAAAGCTAATGCAGGTGTTGAGTCCCAAATCATTGTCATTTTCACCTCCCCACATCAAAAGAGTCAAGGTCACATGATTATCCTCCACGGAGGGTCATCGGATCGTGTCATGCCTACTGCTGTTCCCTGCCTGGGTTTTACTTAACTGCTTGACAAACCAATAGATTATCTCTCATATGCTACTTTGAGAATAGCTGTCACTTGCCAAATTAAAAAAAAAAAGTTTAATAATACAAATGTTTCATTATAAGCAGTGGGATTATGTACAAGTAGTTTCATATTTTTACTAACCTATGCTTTGTTCATGACCCAGGAAAAAACTCAAAAGTTACTTAAATGAAAAACGTATGAATTAGAAATCTTGAAATATTACCTTTTTAAGTATGTTGATGACAGACATTGCCTGATCATGCAATCTAAATTTGGAGTTAATCCTTGATCAAATAACAGGCTCTTTCCAAATTGGGATGTATAAAAGGATTTTGCTGCTTTGAATGCTCTCCAAAAGAAACATTTCCAAAAGAGAGAAGGCTCAGGGTACATGTTCAGCCCTTCAATTTAAAACAACAACAACAAAAAAATGTTTATTGCCATGAAGCTATAAAAACACTTCCAAGAGACAGAAGTCAACTATTTTCTGGAAAACCTAATGGTTGCTTTGCACCCACTAGGATAATTTCTTAATAAAGAGCTCTTTCAACCATGGCTCCAGGTCTGGTCTGCTGCGGCTGGCAGGCCAGGGTTCTTATGCCACCCTTAGTTCACTATTGTGTGTGTCAGATGTTAGTAACTACCCACTGACCGACAAGAGGC
Source organism: Scalopus aquaticus (assembly GCA_004024925.1). Taxonomy (NCBI): domain Eukaryota; kingdom Metazoa; phylum Chordata; class Mammalia; order Eulipotyphla; family Talpidae; genus Scalopus; species Scalopus aquaticus. The sequence continues at coordinate 9,511 of PVIJ01018936.1, forward strand.
AGACACTGACGCAGAAGGCCCCAGCTATGGCCTTGCATGGTACATATTCTGATAGAAGAATCCTAAGAGAGAAAATGTAACCATTCTGTGCCAAGAGCACAGAGCTACTTAATGAAGGAACTAGAATTAGAGACCTGGTGAGCCAGTATTTTCCCAGCCCAGTTGACTGTGGGCCTCATTCAGAAAAAGTGAAGAAATTCCACATGCAGGTGTTGAGTCCCAAATCATTATCATTCTCATCTCCTCCTATCAAAATAGAGTCAAGGTCACACGATTATCCTCCACTGAGATGTGAGGTTTGGGCCTTTAGCCTGATGCTTGGACTATGACCACACACTAAGACTTGTCCTGTGATTGTGTTGGGGGGAAAAAAAATGTCCGCAACAAACTCCACAGATAGGTTTATGGACCCCACCTCAGATCAAAGAGATCCAAAACACTAAGGGCTACTAATCCCTTAATGCCATCATCATCTAAGCGGGGATTACTAGGAACTGAAGGGTGGAGCTGAGCAGGAGAAGAGTCCAGGACTCACAGAAGACAGGAGGAGAAGGAAGCAGGATGGAGGCCAGAAGAGGTGCATGGAGCAGAGAGACTTGTAAAAGAGCTGCACTGATTGAAACAGATGTGGGTGAGAGACCGGTGGGGGTTAACTACGACAATGTTCATCTGGATTTTGATCTTGCTTTTTAACTCCCAGAATTGTCTGGCTGTTTCTGACCCTTTTGTATGGGTCCCTGCCAAAACGTGTTTTAGACTTGTGGCAGGCTTTCGGGCCTTGCTTGGGGCCAATCCCATTTGGGTGGACTTTTACCCACGAGGGGTTGGATAACTTTGGATGCTGACTTAGATACTATATTCTTTGTCTTCTCTGTCTTTTCTAATTGTAGTAAAGTTTGTTTGCACAAAAGGTCCTATATGCTTTGTATTGATGCAGCGGATGGCAGAACCTATTTAGAAAGGGCAGGTTTGGGGGCCTGGAGGTGTCCCTCTCCCTGCCCTGTAACAATTATAAGTAATGGAATGTTGGCTCTACAAGAAACTCCTGCATCATTTAGGGACACCCTTATTTTATAGAAGAGAAACAGAGGTCCAGAGCAGGAAATTGATGTGCCCAAGGTCACACCAGCAATGCTTGGTGACAGGAATCACACCTGGACCCAGACCTCACTCAGCCAGCAAGCTCTGGGACTCTTGAACTTTTCTCATTCCCACACCCATGCCTGCAGCCTGGCACCCAGCGGCAGCACCAGGGCCATCCGTACGCATCGGCAGGAGGCAGCTGGGAGCTGCGTGAGCATCATCAGGACAGGGCTTTGCCTGACCCTGACTCCCCAGAACTTCAGAGATATCCATTGCACTTGTAAAATGGAGATTTGCTTTTCATTTCCTTTGTTTTAAAAATTGGTTTTAAGGTTTTGGTGGACGAGTCTTAAAAACATGTTTTGAAAGACAAACATGAGCTACTTAATTTTGATTAATCTGTGTGTGTATATACATGGTAATACACACACACACGTGGGTAGAGATATACACAAATGCATATACATACACATAAATGCATAGAGAGAGAAAGGAAGGGAACAGATTACATCCATAAAATAGTAGTCAAACTCTTCTCTCACTCCAGCCCACCCTAGCTCAGCTCTGGCCAATCTTCTAAGCATTGTTCATAATCTTCTCTGAGAGAAGATGGGGTACCCTTTGTTCAATGTGACTACCCTGAAAGCACCTGCAGACATAGATCGGTAGCTGAGTCAGCGCTTAGCAGATAAGCCCAAACCAGCCAAACTGCTAGAGTCCTTTCAGACTTTCTACTCTTTTCTGAAATTTTTCAAATGATGACAACCTTACAGTAATTCAGAGGAGCAAATAAAAAGGGAACAGCAAAGATCACAAAAGACTTTGGGTACAAAATTAGAAAGGTTGAGATCGGAAGACCCAACCGGCGAAAGGGAATTCACTGCTACAGGAACAGAAGAAAAATAGCTTTCCTTGTTGCATACTTGGGAGAAAAAACAAACAGATCGTTAAGATGGAAGGGGTCTTGGGGACTTGTTTCTAGTACAGTGAAGGAGGCTGAAGTGGGGAGAATGAACTGAAGTGGTCTGGGATCACATGTGAGTTTCCCACACACAGGAGACAGGCGTCTTTCCTCACTTCGCTCTCCAAAGCATAGCAGAAGATTGATCGGTGGTTCCAACAAGCCCTAGGTCAATTTATTAAGAGAGGAGTGTTGATGCCAACTGTGTGGGGTGGTTCAGAGGACTTGAGAGAATGAACGGTGCTGGCACCTGGGTAAGCATTCACCGGCATGAAATGTTAGGCTTCCTGTCCCCGTTGTAAAGTCCACATATAAGTTGTCACGTAACCAACTGCTTTTCACTTCATACCACATTCTCTGGCTGAAAGGCTGAAATGAGAAGATCATCGGGAGGGGTGTGCTGTCGAAGACTTTACAAACTGGAACCACCAATTAACAGTGAAACTTTGTGGCTTGAACTGATTACTTCCCCTTCCCCTGTTCCAAACATAAACTAAGTGCATTAATTAATAGTTGAGTTGTTTTCCTCTTGAAAACAAGATAACTAGAACACCAAAAACATTTCTTTCTGGTGTTTGGCAGAAAGACGACTTTGGACACTGGGTCTGGAAAACTCCCCCTCCTCTCCATTAGCATGGGGAGGAGCAGGGTAAGTGCTCAGATGTTCTCACATCTTCAGAAGGTTCAAACTGGACAGGAAGTAATGACTATGGACATGCAGGTCATCACTATCCCCCCACAAATACCCCAAACCATCCCCTCCTGGGAGGAGACCACACCATTGACCTGTTACTTCATACTGACTTCCAGTCCCACACCACAGCAGATCCTAAAAACCATCCAAGATGGCTACATTGATAAAAGATGACTCTGAATGGTCCTGTAGGCTCTTTCCTACCCCTCTGGTCACTTAGCTGAGAGTTGACTCCACAGGTCTGAGTTAGTTCAACAGAGGAACATGCTGCTACCATTCACCCCGAAGCTCTGGAGGCCTCCCTTACCTTTCCCACCACAAAGCTCCCATTTCCACATAGTCCCATAGTCCCTTTCTTAGAACCTGGATAGAGATTTATGAGTGTGGGGTGGACCAAACTTTCTGGGTACAGGCTGATAAACGTTCCAGGGATTGTGTGGGTTGTATTACTTCTCTGAACTCAGTCGAGTGAGGCAGGCTGCCCTGCCTCTGAATGCCCCAAGAGGGACACTTTCTTAGTATTTACTTCTGTATTGTGTGGTTTTCCTGTCTCCTCAGTCTCTTTCAGTGAATTCTTCACATTACTAACATGCTACGTGCTTAAAAAAAAAAACACTCCTCTCCCTGCTTTTAAAAGAGCTGACCTGAATCCTCTCTCCATTGGAACTTCAAATGTACAAGTGTCAGAAGATAAACAGACCCTTGGAGAGACCACAGGATTCTTCTTTGGGGAAGACACCAAAAAATCAGGAAAGGAGAAAACTACCACAAAGACCACAAGCATTTTGAGCATCTGCAACTGACAAGAAACAACCGAGGAGAGGGTTGCACAACAGGAAGACTTTTTGGCAGTAGGCCCAGTACAGTCAGCCCAGAAAGTGTTGTTCTCCCCTACAGTGAGAGCCCTTCCCCAGTGTTAGCCCCATGCTGTGGCTTTCACTAGCACTTTGCAGAAGGGTCTTTCACAGGAGCGATTAGAAAAACCTGCCCTCATGGAAGAGCGCTCACATCCGCGGTGTTTGGAACATTGTGCAACAGCCAACAAGAGAGCAGCCTCTATTTGCCCACAAGCCAGGCAGCTAGTTGCCCACAGTTATAGATGAATGAATGAAAGAGGGCCTCCCCGGTGGTGCAGCAGTTAAGGGCTGCGCTGTGGAGCTGTTGGCAGCGGCGACGCGAGTTCGACGCCCGGCCGGGGAGAATCCCACATGGCGCGGCAGACCTCTCCTGCCTCGCCCGCTGCTCCCCTCAGCAGTGTATTTCTGATCTGCCTGTTCTGCTCCCTGTTCTGTCTCTGGTGAACCCTCTCGCCGCCCCACACCTCTGGCCTGTACCCCAACTTGTATGTATAAATTAAAAATAAATCTTTAAAAAAAAATAAAGAGTATGACAGCGAGCAAGTGAGTGAGCGAGCCAGTGAGTGAGAGAGCCAGTGAGTGAGCGAGTGAGTGAGTTGGGAAGTGAGTAGGTACACAGGTATCTAGAGCACTAGAATACAGTTGATGGAGCTTATGGGATTCTTCAGATAAGACCTTTAAAGATGATTCTTTAAATCATCCTCAAATATCAAAAAATCATCAAAGATTGTCTTTATAGCACTCTTATCCATCCTTTAAAGATGATCTTTGATCAATATACAGAAAGCCAAAATCATTTAAACTGCTATGTCAGCTAAATGAAAAATGTAAAATGAAATGGGCCATGTGAGGTTTAGACATCCATCACAGGTCAGCCAAAGCAGAGAGCTAGAGGTAGAGCAGGCACACTGCCGGGGCGCCCAGGCAGTGGATGTCACCATTTCTCCAATGAGGAAGGATCAATGGCTAACAGGAGGACAATGCTGTGGGGACACTTATTCATTGTTACTAACAGAGGGACACGCATTCGTGTGCACATCTGACCATCTGGATTTGGTTCTTAAATAATCTTTTTGTGGTTATTACAAAATTCTGAGTCCAATACTTCTAAGGGCACACAGAGGCTAGTCCAAGACAAGAGCGTCCTCAGAAATGGGATCTAAGTGGAGCTGGTTCAGATCTGCAGGAACCACGTGCCACACAGGGATGTTCTGACATCTGCAGTAGCCAGCCTTCAAGACGAGCTCCCTCACCAACTCATCCCCACTGTTGAGTATTCATGCCCTTGGATATTAACTATAAAGTTAGAATTGACCTGCAGAAATTATGGTTGGTGACTCTTAAGATGAGGTCATAAAAGCACTGCGGCTTCACCATGGCCCATGGTGAAAGCCCATTTTTTAGAGGAAGCCAGAGGCCATGGCATGAAGACACTGGAGCTGCCTATGGGGACTTTACGTGGCAAGGCACCAAGTTCCCTTGCCAACAGGCGGTATCAACTTGCCAGACATGAGTCATCTCGACAGCTGATTCTCCAGCCCACTCAATCCTTCAGGTAATGGCAGGCTCAGCTGACATCTTGACCACAGCCTTGTGAGACACGTGAGCCAGATCACAGCTGACCAATCCTGAGCTGCTGGCCCTCGGGTACTGTGAGCTGGTGAGTGAGAATCATTGTTCAAGCAATGTATTTGGGGAAATTTTGCTAAACAGCAATAACAACTAATACAACATCTCTTTTAGCTGTTTAGAGGTTATTTTTCACTCCATTCCAAACTTTTACCTCTATTCTGATTAGTTGAAAGTGGCAAGTAAATGATCCATGTACCCACTACCTCAGTTCTCCCCATATTTAGAAAATAGAGGAGATAATTTGGGAAAACAAAATCAAAAACTAAACTATATATGTGTGTGTTTGTATACACACAAATACACATACATCAATACATATACACACATAAGTGCATATACATGTACATGTTGTTATAGAGTGAACTAGGATTCTGGTAATTTGGGATCTGAGTAATATTTGATGCAGGTAAGGTCACTTTTAAGAGAAAGGACAGTCCAGCCCAGTCAAGCCTTCAGATAACAGCAGGTTCAGCTGACATCTTGACTGTAACTGAATTAGAGACCTGAATCAAATCACAGCCAACCCACTCCTGAGGACAGGATTGCTTTGATGGAAGCCAGTTGGCTGTTAACTACATATGTAGAAAGGATGTGTTCAGAAGATGAGCCAGGAAAATAATGGGTTGGGAACATGAGTTGTCCATGAGTTTGGTCAGGCTCACTCAGAACGTTTCTGAGACTTGAAACAAGACTACAAATGGAGACCCTCATACCACATGTCTGGATTTTGCTAAATTATTTAATGGACACCTAGGAATGCAAAGTCTCAGTTACTACCTCTTTGTGCCTGAGGCCTGTGCCAGTAGTCAGGGGATTCCCTGACCCTAAAACTAAGGGGTATTCCCCACTTCCCCAACATCTCACTTTTCTGATGCAGAATTTCTAGACAGTTCCCAAAACATACCTTCCCAGCAAAGAGGAGGGAGGAATATAACTATTCTGAAGCCCCAGCTTCTGCCTAGATAGTCACTTTGGGTGATTTGTGGCAACTTAAACAAAAGCAGCAACTGTCTCTGGTTCCTGAGACTGTGATTTCTTTTCTCCCCTAGACTCAGTGCTGTCCACCCAACCTCTTCTGGTTGAGGAAAGGGGGACCCAAGTCAGTTCAAGCAACTTTCTTCCATAATTCCTTTTTGCTCTATTGTAGGGCTAGACTTCTGGAAAACATTTTTATGAGCCTGAAAATAAATTTGAAATAAAGTCTTTGGATTTTATTGCTTATTTCTCTAAAGTGCAAGGGCCCTCTTGCCAGTCTAAGGTCACCGACTCCACTTATCACCAACACCATTTCTGGAAGATACTCTGTGTCAAGGGGTCACCATGTCTCTCCTTGAACAGAATAACACTGAGAAGATGGAAGCATCTTACTACACAGTGACTAAGATCCCTTTGAATGGAGAATCCATCCTTAAGGATCCTTAACTATCATTCACTGTCAACTGGCAGTTGGTTACGAATGTTTGTCCCTCCTCTGCAAATAAGCAAGCATATTAGATCTTCTCCATTCATGTAATCACTGGGCTGTCCAGGGTTTGAAGGAAAGCACTAAAGTAAGGGGCAATGGAATCAAATTCTGCCAACTTCAGATTAAGACAATGAATAGCTTGGACTTCCTCTCTGCTCATTCCTCCTCCCAAAGGGTAAAACAGTTATGTTAAAAGGAAAGACTAAATATCCTCTTACTTCACCCCATGGTATTTAATCAGTAATGCTACCCAGTGTCCCAGTGTCCCAGAGATTATATAGATATGGTCAGTAGACCACAGCCAAGGTCACACAACATTATTTTTTAAGTATAATTTTACTGAAACACAATTGTGCCCACTGTTTACATATTACCTATGGCTGCTTCTGTGCTAAAGTGGCAGAACTGAGTAGTTAGGCTACAGATGTATGCCAAGAAAAATCTAAAATACTTATCTTCTGACCCTTTGCAGAAGAAGTTTGTCCACCCTAATATAGATGATGATGGCACTCACATTCCTAGAGCTTACCATGCACCAGGCATAGTTCTAGATGTTTAACATTGGCTATCTCATTTTATCATTACACCAACCCTTGAAATTATTAAATGAAATCAGACAAATTTCACTGATAAGTAAACAGAACAAAGAAAGTTAAGGAAAGTTCTCCAATGTCACCAATGTTAGAACAGCTGAGACAGTCTGGGCAGTGTGGGTTCAGGAACCAGATTTTAATTGCTGTACTAGGCTGCTTGGAAATTCAATCTCTAATTCCCACTGGCCTTGATTTCGTGCTTCCCAAGCTGTCTTCAGATTCCAAATTCAGCCCCCAGGCACATTCAAAAGTGACTGGTAAGAGATGCGCCTACTGTAATTGACAAATTGGTATTCTGGAATTTATTAGCCTCTTGAGTTGGTCAGCAAGAACATATCCCAGAACATCTCAGGACACCAACAGAATGGCATTTCTGGTCTCAGCATGAGACTCCCTGAAGATGCCAGTAGTTTTGTCCACACAAGGGCACGTGAAGTAAAGTGAAGTCTTTCCCGGGCTACCACCAGACCCTCCAGCAGGCAATGACTCATGTTCAACCTGCAGTTCTTGAAGCCACACTCCTGGGAAGACCCAGTTTGGCCCTAGGGCGCACATAGGCAGCCAGGTCGGACACAGCTCTTTCAAAATGGACCTAGTTTCATCAGTTTGTCCAAACTGGACATTAACAATAACTTCCAGGATATTAAAACTTGTCGCCGAGGGAAGAAGTGATTACTTATTTAACCTCCATGGTGTTGGTGAAACATGCATATTTCCATTCCAAATGTGTTTTTTGAAAGAATACCAGCCAACAGTTAATTAAAAGTGGCTTTCAAAGTCCTGGTGGTTTCAAAGCCACTAAGAGGAGAGCTGCTAAAAGGAAGGCTATTTAATGGGCGATCCATAAGACTTCACACATCCTGATCAAATAGGCTACTAGCCTTCTTCAGCTTTTGGCCAGAAGCCCAGTTTTCAGCTTGACTTAAAGGGACATAAATAGACCCACCCAGCTGCACAAACAGGAAGATCTATCGCAGCTAGTGAATCTACTGGAAATGGTGCGTTCTCTCTTTGGTCACATTAGGAGACAGGAGGCATGTGTGGTTGACCTTAGACATTTCCATTGTCCCGGCTCTCCATGGGACGAGGATTGAAGTTACAAAATATTGGACCGGCATCATAGCCAACTTCAGTATCTTAGCTGAAAAACTTTTTTAGGTACAACCAGCTTCCTGAGGTCCTTTAGTCTTAAAATTCATCTTTAAAAGGAGCTAGAATAGATGTCAAAAGGTCTCTAACTCAAGACCTTTACTTTGCAAACAAACAACATACAATCAGCAATGTTCAGTGACTGGTAACTAAGATCACACAGTTATTCATCAGATAGATAGGCTAATCCAAGTATCTAAATGGAAGAGGAACATGTGATTTTGGTGAAATAAAGCTTTGAGAAGTAGTATCACCCCTATTCCAGAACACTGTTCTCCTCAGAGACAATCACACTTAAAATGTTTTCATGTATCTTTTCAGAAATATTCAACACTGATGTGGCGTTAGTATAAACGTCCCTAAATGTCTCTTGCATAAATCAGTGAGTATACACTGTAGTCCTAGCTCTAGCCCCAAATCATCTCCTCTTGCAAAAGTTAACACAAACACAAGCAGGACTATTTGTTTTGGTCAAACTCCACTCCCATTTTATCATTCACCCACCGACCAAGTTTTCAATACGTGCCTGGGCATTCTATTTTCATCTTGGTCTGCAAAACATAGCCTCAGTTGGCAGTACCTGTGTTGACTACCCAAAATTGAGCTAAATGGGCTTAACCTCTAAAACCCTAAGCCCTAATGACCATGAAGGGTATTTAGTGATGTTACTAATAAGGGTGTAGTGTGGTCTTGGGAATTTCACCAAATTAGAGGAAATCCTTTTTCACTTGGACACTAGGGCTAGGCCTGGGAGGGTCCTAAGCATAGGACTTCTGTCCCCGTAGAGTCGGGGAGCATCACCCTCCTGGTGGAGAGGGGAGCTCATCAATGCTGTTTTCTCTACTATTGAAATATTATGCAGACTTCCTCACATGGGCATGATGAATCGTTAACTCTATTTATACTCTCCCCACTCTAGATAAGAGGTGGGGGATTAGGGGGCTGAAAATTTCAAGCTTCTAATCATGGCTTGGTCTTTCTGGTAGCCAGTGCCCATCTAGGAGTCCACCCCGAATTGCCTCAATGGAACAAAAGATACTATTACTGTCCTCGTCACTTAGGAAATAACAAGGATTCAGGAGCTCTATGCCAGAAACAGGGGCAGAGACCACAGTGTATTTTCTGTTCTCTCACAGTCCTATGAGCTTAAGACCCAGAAAAATTGCCCCCAAATCTATCATGACCACCCATGTTGTTTAAAATTCCAGCAGCAGCATTCACTGATGATACCTCTCTACAATGACCATCTATAAATTGTACCAGCCAGTAAAATCTCAGCACACCCCAAGATGGAACTCTTAGTAAAATAAGACAAACTGGGAAGGAGGTGCTTTGGTGGTGGCATAATGTGGTAGCATACATTCGAAGTGAGAACCTATACCCCCGAAACATAAACAGTCTATAATTTAAATATATTTAAATATATCATCCACACGCACATCTATCATATATAGATTGAACTGAGGTGGAAGAAGAGGCTATAGTAACTGAGAAAACTTATCTCAGAGCCAAGGGTATTGTGGAAACCAGAGTACCTGTGTCATCCCTGGTGTCCTGAATACCTTCTCGCCAACACTGTAGTCAACCACTTTTGGTGAATATTTGGTATAAAAATTGCCACCAAGAATAATTTTAAATTAGTATTTAAAGTCAGTCATCTGCTACTGTGATTTAAAGATTTGAAGGAGGTTTCTGGTCAAGAATTCTGGTAAGAATTCAATACTTAGCAGTGTCTCTGTGGCTACGAATCTGGAAAGCTGATAAGGAATGATCCACCTGTCACATCCTGACTTATTCTGGGACAGCAAGACACACAGACCACTCTGAGCACCAGTGTCCTCTCAGATCCAGGTTCCCAGGCCCTTAGGCCAAGGCTCCCCTCTATCAAGGGGAGCCCAGTTCTAAACTTGCAGGCTTGGGGCTCCCCAAGGCTTGGCAACACCAAATGGCACGATAGCCACAGTCATTAAAAAGCTGATTCCAAATATTGGACAGATTCGATCTCCCCATTTGATGTGAGGAAGCAAACATCAGAGATTGAGGGTGGGAATAGTGTATTCCAGAAAGCACTTTCTTATTAAATCCCACTTCCTGGGTTTAGGGTTCATTGGCCTTGAATTTCCCTAGAAGAAAAATGCCTTCTTAGCAGCAGCCAAACGTGGAGGGCCAGCACCTGCATCACTGCTGCTGGACTTGTGAATATATACAGTTGGCCACTGGCCACTGAACAACGTGGGGACTAAGGGGCTAACATCTCCCCACCCTGCAGCTGAAAATCCAGGCATATTTTTTTTTAAGTGAAGAGACTTTTCACAGGGAGAAGATTAACCTCACACAGAATTTTAAGCTGATCTCACAACATCTGAACTCACTTCAATAGCAACAAGAGGTGGCTGTGAAATTATAGCAGCGACAGAATGCACTAGCTAATTTTAATCAGGTAAGATTTAAAACTGCCTCTTTACATTTGTTTACATTTCTCTCTACTATGAACAGCCATGTTTGTACGTAAACATTTTGATAAATCCAAATTTTTTAACAGACATGGGTATATTTTAAGGTAGTAGCAGTCTTTGTCTACATACATTTTATGCATTCATGAAATACCCATCTTTATCTTAAATTTTCAATAGTTCTAGGCTCTGCCATTCACATGAGAGTTTTTCCCAACCACACTATATTTATTGAAAAATGTCCACATGTGTGTGAACCTGCACAGTTCAAACCCATGTTGTCCAAGAGTTAATCCTGAGGGTATTTTACTTAAAGGCCTTGAGCTGTATCTCCCTTGGGTTCAGGAGGCTTCATTTCCGAGAAATGACTGGAAGGAAATAATCAGGTAGGTGTCAGAAGAGGCAAGGTTGTTTTTTGTGACATTGTTGATAATTAAAACCTAGAAACACTACCAGGTAGAGATTCGTTGTTTAATTTTTGATTCATTGATGATGGAATATCATCCATACTGTTAAAACTTTTATGGTAGATATGTACCTATTGTTGTGAAAAAATATTCCCTGCTGGTCAAATTAAAATCGATGACAGCATAGCATGAACTATATTCCCTATATACACACACACACACACACACACACACACACACACACACACACACACACACCTAGAAAAGTCTAGAAGATTGCTATTAGTGATTATCATTGGTCAACAAATTTTTACAAAAGTCATGTTACTGAAATAAAATTAGTCATTTCCTATCAATTTGTATGTGCTCAACACAAATATCACAGTCAAATTCTAATTTTGGCTCTAGTTTTTTTTTGTAATCTGCAATAAATGGATGTTTACATCATGAATGCATACCAATAGTAATAGGCCTATGGTTAATACCTGTAAAAAATCAAGTCATAGACTACTTCTTAGATTTCTTCGCTTGTCTCTTATACAGCTATTCAGGAGCATCTCTGGGGAGTGTCCAGCAGTAGTCAGTGAGCATTGTAGTGGACCATTTTCCCTGGTATCTTTGTTCCATTGATGCAATATCTTGATGAAAATGTTCACCATGTTCATCGCTAACATACCACAGTTTTCTGGGAAGAAATCCAGATGGGAATGAAGGAAGTGGATCTTTAGAGATATATCGCAGCCAAGTTTCTGATACTGCATCAGCATGTCTTCTGCTAGTTCCTTTTCATTTTCTTCCCTAACAGTCCCAAGAAAGTTTATAGACACTAGGCGAAAGCATTCCATGCTTGTTTCGCATCACACTGCAGCAAGTTGTTGAACTGGTCATCTTTGAAAAGCTCTCGAATCTGAGGACCCACAAAACCTCCCTCTTTGATCTTTGCTTCGCTGTCAAAATTTTTCATGCAGGTATTGGAAAGCTGGCGAGTTCCAGTCCATGGCTTTCATGAAATTCTTCATCAAACCTAGTTTGATGTGAAGGGATGGTAGCAGGATTTTGAGAGCCTCGACCAGAGCTGGGTGCTGGATATTCTTCTCTCCAGCTGCTACATTTTGTCTGCCAGTCCATTCCTTCTGCAAGTAGTTCAATTCACTGGCTCGACTATCCCACACACATGGGAAACATATGTATTTTGTATATCATTGCTGCAGTCCCATTGAAAGAGCAACTAGCTTCAAATCACCACAGACATGCCAGCTGTACTTGTTATACTCAGTGGAATTCAGTAGCTGTTTTAAGTTATCATATGTCTCCTCTTTCTTTTTTTTTTTTAAGATTTATTTATACATACAAGCTGGGGTACAGGCCAGAGGTGTGGGGCGGGAAGAGGGTTCACCAGAGACAGAGTGGGAAGCAGAACAGGCAGATCAGAAATACACTGCTGAGGGGAACAGCGGTCAAGGCAGGAGAGGTCTGCCACACCATGTGGGATTCTCCCTGGCTGGGCGTAGAACTCGCATTGCACGCTGCTGACAGCTCCACAGCACAGCGCTCAACCACTGTGCCACCAGGGAGGTCCTGTATGTCTCCTCTTTCATGTGGACAGCATGCGCTACTGGAATAGATGGAAGATGGTTTTCATTGTGCAAAAGCACAGCCTTAAGATTCAGTTTCGAAGAGTCCAGAAATAATCTCCATTCTTGTGGGTCATGAGTGATTTCTAAAACATTCATGAGGCCCTCAATATTGGAACAGAATACCAGAGTACTTTCCTTTCTGAAGAAAGACTCCAACTGCTGGTGGCGGTTTCAATAGAAAGTAATTATGACATCTTCTAGAATATTCCATTGTTGGAGTCTTGATCCTAGCAATTCTGCCTTGCTCTTGGATAAGTCCAAATCACAAACCAGGTCATTTAGTTCTTCCTGTGTTGGTCTGTGCGGGGTTGATGATGTACCACAGTGAAAATCTGGATCACTGCATGCTGATGGAACAGGAGAAGAACAGGTAGGCTCACTCTTGTCCCTCACCATGCGGAACTGGTCCCAATGCAGATGGAATGTTTGGGTAGACTATTCTTGACTTCTTTTGCTTCATTATTCCACTGGGAAGAGGAGAAACCAAGCAGAAGTAACAGTCTTTTATGTGGTTGCTTGGCTCTCTCCACACCATGGGGACTGCAAACAGCCATTTAACTACTGTGACAGCTGTGTTGCACATGTAGCACAGCATAAACACAGAGCCCAAGGCTTGTCTTGGTCACCAACGTTGCATCTGAAGTAAAGATGATAAGCCTTCTTCACTTGAGAAGTGATACTTTTCTTCTGGTTGGCAAATGTCACTTCCCCACAAATAGAGCAGAAATTGTCCACGCTATTAACACACTTTCAAGGATTACTGTTCTGGATTGTGACTAAATGGATAAAATAATAACAGTTCTATGGAACAGTAGCTTAAACCGTCTCGCACAAAGTCTGAATTATTTTCAATGCTCAACCTCTCCGATAGGGCTTTCTATAGTACACTGCTGACGTCATCTTACTGCAGCAGCCACCTGGCAGTAGTATTGCATTGCATCAGAAAATGATGCAATAGATCCAGTGATGTCATCAACATGGCGGTGAAAGGACGCTAGTATCAACTCTCCCAAAAGAAAAGCTGCCTATAAAGAGGCATCAGCCAAACCCAGAGAAGATCCAGAAACGCTACATAAATCTAACACCCTCACGGGTGAGCAGAACTTGGAAAGAAGCTAAAAAGACTGATCAAGGAGAAGAAAGAACCACCAGATCCCCTCTCCCCTCCCCTCAAAACAAAACCGGACCAGGAGACCAAGATGAGAGGCACCTGAGGAAACCCAGAAAAAAAAAAAAAAGGTGAGCAGAGGCGTTTTCCCGGGCACGGCAGAGTTATAAAACTCGAGACTGACACCAACAGTCCCTCCAGGTAGCAACAGAGCCCTGGAGAGGGCAGCGTGCACTGGGGAAGTTGGTGGGACACGGAACAAAGTCCCGGGCAGCCGCGGTGTGGTGTGGCCCCTTCCCCCACCACCATTACGGAGCCAGCACTCTAGCTCCTGTTTGGAACAGATCTTTGGGGTAGTGGTCCACCCACCCCTTCAGTGACACTATTAATAGCTAACCACTGGAGGAAACGTGGGAGAAAAAAGAAAAATCTCCCAGCTACAGGTGAGGGAAAAACACAGGACACAAGCTGCATGCCATAGGAACTTCCTGTCCTGTCCCATGCAGGAGAGCGAGGGCTCCCGAGGCAGTTCCACTGCACCGCTGGCAGAGAATTACCGCGGGAGGCGGTCAGTTTCATAACCCACAGATAAAGACTGCGGGCTAGGCTGCCGCAACTGCCCTCCAGGCACCGGAGAAGTGCAGAACAAAAGCCGCGCTTGGTTGGCACTTCCCACTCTGCCCCGCGCAGAAGAGGGAGCCAGGTCAGGGCAACCCCACTGAGGCAAGCCAAAGCCCTCCAGGCATGCAAGCCCCGCACTGCCACGGCTCTGCCCTCCAGCCGTGCAAACAGCTGCGCCCCGCCCTCCAGCCGGCAAACAGCCAGGCCCCCGCCCACCCTCCAGCTGCCTGCACCGTCCGCGGCCCCGCCCTCCAGCCCTGCGTGTGCACGCAGTCACACCCCCATCCTCTGGTCGTGCGTGCCGAGCTGCTGCCGCCCTCTAGCAAGTAGAACCAAGAACCATGCCTGCCCCAACAGCACAGGAATGCAATGATCAGAGCAAAGCAGAAGGCCAACAACAGGAAGAAAAAAAATTACAAATGACCCTCAAAACAATTCACCACAGAAACAAAACCCTTCTTCAGAACCCAATAATATGGACATAGACGATTACATCTGCCTAACAGATAAAGAATTCAGAATTGCCATAATAAAAAAAATAATAGAGTTAAATGAGAAGAACAAAGAACTGAGGAATATAAATGAAGAACTGAAAAACGAGAATGAATCCATGAAGAAAATGAAAGAAATGGAGGATTTACAAACATTAGTAGAGAGCCATAAAAGTAGATTAAAACACATGGAGGAAAGAATAAGCACTCTGGAAGATAAAGATACTGAAAGAACCAAGACAGAAAAGGAAAAAGAAAAACAAAGGAAGAAGAATGAGGAAAAGCTTCAGGAACTATCTGATACCATGAGAAAAGGAAAT
>PVIJ01018937.1:0-24977 GCA_004024925.1 Scalopus aquaticus
AACAGGACTATAGGGAAACCAAATAGGAGAGAGACACTTGGGGGGGTGGGGGGAGGGGGGAGGATAAAGGCACAAAATGGAGTAGAAAAGGACACAAGGGACCATGGAGATGGATCACAGGTGAATTGGTGGTGGGTTACCCAAGGGCAATACAAAATGTAAAAGATATAAATAACAATAAAAATATATATTTAAAAAAAAGATTAGTGGAGAGTGTAATTGAGATGATGTCTGTAAAACCTTTACAGTACTGGTCACATGAAAAACACTAAGTGCTGGTGATATGTTAGCATCTCCAAGCTCTGCTGCTATTACATTAATTGGAAACTTCAGGAAACAGATTTTCCAGCTTTTTCAAAAGTGGTTTTTCCAAATTTCAACTAGACTTATTATATTTCCAGGAATACATAATAAAGACATAATAGATGTATGATGATATTGCGCTATAAGCATATTCATCATGCTGTTGATTCTAACTGAAAAAAAGAAAATCTGAATGTCCTCAAGCAGGAATTGGTAAAATTAATCATGACACACTCATAAAACAAATGACACTTCAAAGGGAATGTCAAAGGGGAATGTTTTTTGATGGAAACATGGAAGGGGAGAAGTATAGGAAGCGTGTTACTAGTTTATTAAGTATAAACCATATTTATTTTGTACCTATATATGTGGTTCTTTTCCTGTGTGTATACAGAAAAATAATCTGTTTGGGGCAGGGAGGAACGGAGGTCTTTATTTTCTTCTTTGGGATGCATTTTTTTTTAAAGATTTATTATTTATTTATACATACAAGCTGGGGTACAGGCCAGAGGCGTGGGGCGGCGAGAGGGTTCACCAGACAGAGCAGGGAGCAGAACAGGCAGATCAGAAATACACTGCTGAGGGGAGCAGCGGGCAAGGCAGGAGAGGTCTGCCGCACCATGTGGGATTCTCCCTGGCCGGGCTTTGAACTCAGCATCGCTGCTGCAGACAGCTCCACAGCGCAGCGCTTAACCGCTGCGCCACCGGGGAGGCCCTGGGATGCATTTTAAAGTTTCTTTATAACAACATACTCTTTGTCATTTAAAATTTCTGAAATTTTATTTATTTAAAGAGAACCATAGATTGCCTAACTTCGAGCAACCTCATAGCACTCTGCATATGAAATTTGAGTGATTTAAAAGCAGCCTGGAGGCCTTGTAAATAAGGAAGAGGGGCCCCCACTGTCAACCTAGTTTCCTGATAATTTCCACAAAGCCACCAGCGCTGAGGCTCCCCAGCTAATGGGCAATGGCATCTGTGAAGAAAATAACTCCACACTAATGTTAACTGGGGTCACCAGCGATGGCACGTGGGTCTGCCTGCTGAGCCATACCTCTGCTCTCTATTTTCTGGACCCTCACTCGTGGGTTGGGGGAGGCAGCGCCATCATACCTCAGGAAGCCCAAACCAGTCCACGCAGAGTTCACGGCAAAGCACATGTGACAAGAAACTGGTCTCAAGTCCCAAGCCAGCCTCAGTCCCCAGACGGGAGTGCTGGAATCTGCCAGTGCTCCCCTGGAGTGGAAACAAGCCCCCTGCTGTGCCTGCTCTAATTTCTAAGTGAGCACAATAAATGGTTGTCTCATGCCACTGCATTCTGGAGAAATTGTTACAGTTACAGTAACTTAAACTCCTCTGTCTCTTGCACAGAGTTTGGATTTTTAGAGCTAGTCAGGCAGTCCTGTTTCTAAACCCCAGTTCTGCCATTTCCCAGTTGAGGCTACTGGCGAAGTCATTTCATCTGCCTCAGCCTCACTTTTTCTCTCTGTAAATTGGGAATAACATGTACCTCACTTGGATGCTTTGAGGAATAAATGACACTGCTGTGAGACATCGGAGAAGCTGGAGCTGTCAAACCTCCTTGACAGAGGTGAGATGCACCCTGGAACAGTCTGGACAGGAGGAGAGCAGG
Source organism: Scalopus aquaticus (assembly GCA_004024925.1). Lineage (NCBI taxonomy): Eukaryota > Metazoa > Chordata > Mammalia > Eulipotyphla > Talpidae > Scalopus > Scalopus aquaticus. The sequence continues at coordinate 1,937 of PVIJ01018937.1, forward strand.
TGGATCCAGAGGGTGAACTCCCTGGTGATGCCCTGCTTGTGGGGCCAGGCCCAGATTGGCTTCCTGCCCCCACTGCCCTGCAGGCCCTGATCCAGGGCTGTGTGACAGTTATCTGGATCTTCTCCTCGGCTCTCGAAGTAATTCTGGCCTGAGCCAGGAGCAGAGCACTTTAGATGCCCCATTTAAATGGCCAGTTCCTGCCTGCGCTTGGTCTAACCTCCCCAGTAGACAGCTAAGGAAATCACTACTGTCAGTCCAGAAAAATTCCTGGAAATTGCCCATAGACTCCCCACCTCTCTGCCTCCCACTTGCCTCTGACTGAGCTGTGTCCCACTTTCATCTCTGCACCTGCTCTTTACATTTGTGGAAGGATCCTGGTTTCTCCAGCTCGAACCTAACAGTCTCAGAAGACTCTGGTTCCTCCTTATCTCCTGGTTCTCTCTGCCAACCCCAACCTCAGCACCAGCCTAACTGTACTAACGTAAGTAGCTATCACGTATTTTACTTGCAAGCCTGACACATTCTCATGCTAACTTGTATAAAGCTCCAACAAATCCTCTGAGTTGGGTGACATTGGCCCCAAATCAGGAAATACTGATAGATACCACTGGAGAAATTAAATCACTGGCCTGAGGACACCAACAAACTAGTGGCAAAGTCTCCGGGATCCCTAATAACTGGCTATTGTTATGCCTGAGATCATGTTACTTCATGTGACCAACATGGTAGGCACATACCACCCCTGCAGCTGTACCAGCTATTTCCTCACTGTCTGCCTCCTTTCTGACCTGGAGCCCATCCCTGAAATCCCACAGGTAGCTGTCAGGACACACACCTCTCCAAGGCCGCCTGATCATGCCTGCTCAGCAGCCAGGACACTCCCTCCTAAAGGCCAGGCTCCTTGGGGTGATGCAGTTGCTTGAAGGAGATCAGACATAGGTGATGGAAAGACGAGGGGCCAGGATAAAGGAACTCAGGGTAGCTGAAGAATGCAGAGGTGGACACTGGTGTGGCTGCCCCAGTCCTTGTGATTCCTGGGGTGTCACTAAGGGGCTTCTGGTCATCAGACAGGCAGCAACTAAGGCTCCAACCCAGAAGCCTTCAGAACCATGTTTCTTGGGGTGGAAGATGTAAGTGCACCTGACTTTCCACACCGTCCCTCTCATTTACTGCCCCCAGTAATAGATGCAACTGCCCAGCTATTCATTGGAAACTGCCCCCTTTGTAGAACTCTTGGGAATCTGAGTCAACTAAACAAAATCAACAGAGTAAGGGCTGGGTGAATAATTTATTGAATGGATGGACGAACAGCTCCACTGTAAGTGCCACAGGGCCAGATGTCAGCTCTGCTTTGCCTGTCACTGTACCCCTACTGCCCAGCACTGTCCCATGTAACAAGTTATTTGGGAAACACAGATTATTATAATCCAGGGGTGAATTGATGAGGACTTAAAATGCAGGGGTGGCAGAAGGAAGAGGCAGATGAAAGAGGCTCTGAGAAGAAAAACTTGGCAGAGTAGATGATAGATTTGGCATAGAGCTGGAGGGGAGAAGAGTCCAGTATGTCCCTGAATTTAGATTCTGGGATACCAAAAGGCACAGGAGGCTCTGGCCCATCAGGTGACAAAGGAGAGGGCATGATGCCCGGCAGGGGCACACACTCCGGAGCGCTCGGGGATAGTTACGGTAGGACAGGAATGAAGGCATGCTGAGCTAGAGAGACAGAGAGGATCAGCACAGGAAAATCTCCAGCTGGTAGCTGGTAGACAGAAGCCTTCCTCTAGGGAGCCATCTACAGAGGCGATAATTGAGGCTGGCAGAAGGGGGGGCGGGTGGGAAATCACTTGGGAGGGGTAGAGCGCCAAGAAGCCGGGCATGTTTACCCAAGAGATGAGCCACTTTCAGCTAATGGAAGGGCCGGTGTTTGAGGGAGGGATCTGATGATGCATTTGGGGCAGTCACTCAACCCCAGGGTCACAGAATTACTACATAAAGCTACCGGACAACAAGACCACAGGAGTAAGCAGAGAATGTAGAGAGAGATGCAAAGGGTAGAGGAAGGGGAGTTTGAAAGGCAATCAAATGACTAAAGGCCACAAACAGTATCAAATAGATGAAGCTGAACTCAAGGAAGCAAAGGAGAGGGCTGGACAACCGTCTAGGAGAGAGGGGCTCAAAACTCCACAGCAGATACGAGACCCCAAAAGGAAGAACCAAGACCAGGGAGAGAAAACCACAGGGATGTAGATCTCAGCCAGACGGCAACCCCAAAGACTGGACAGAGAGACTGGGAAAGTAGGAGTTCCTGTTAGTGGTGTTAGTTGCCCCAAGGTTGGAAGTCCCCTGAAAGGGACATGCAGAGCACTTAGATGCTCCCCCTGGAGCACTGACCAAAGGACATTAGGGTCTATTCCACCCTGAGACATCAGTTCTCACCGGCCACCCTGCCACTGCAGTATGTCACCCTTCATGCCCAGCTGCCAGGGCACCAGCTGATCTCATTTTTAACTGATGACTTTATAACCTCCTCCTCGTATTACTATCTATTACTACATAACAAATTGTCCTAAAACTTAGTGACTTAAAGACATTTGCTTTCTATGGGGCGGGAACCCAGGGGCAGCTAACTGGCCCCTCCCGCGCTGAGCCTGGCAGGTTCCCCACAACGGGCTAGCCAGGAATGCTATCCCCTCAGAGTGTCCAGTACCTGGCTCCTCCGTGACTGTTTGCAGGATCAGCAACACACGGCGTGTCTCAGAAGCTGCTCGTCAGGGGCAGTCTCCTTGCCCTGAGGCCTCTCCACAGAGCATCTCATTGCGTGGCGGCTTACCTCATCTGAGTGAGCGGATAGGCAGAGAGATGGAAGTCACAGTCCAGTGTAACCTAAGCAGAAGTGACATTCCATCGCTTCGGCAGTATTCTTAGTGCTCTAGGTCTAGAACAACCTCAAGAAACGATCAAGAAGGCTGTGACCACCAGCAATCTCAGCTGCCATATTCCTTCACCCGCCCATCCAAGGGCAGCTCCACAACGGCAAGGACCTGATCTGCTTGCTCCCTTCCCTGCCCCAGTGCCTGACACAGAGCTGATGTCCCACATATTTTTCTTCTTTTTTTAAAATGTTTTTATTTTATTTTATTTTTGTATAGAAGAACTGGGGTATAGGCCAGAGGTGCAGGGGGTGAGGATTCACCAGAGACAGAGCGGGGAGCAGAACAGGCAGATCGACTGAAATACACTGCTAAGGGGAGCAGCAGGCAAGACAAGAGAGGTCTGCTGCACCATATGTGGGTTAGCTCCCTGGCTGGGATGGAACTCAGGCCTTAGCGGTGATAGTGCTGACACTTAACCTGTAGGCTACCAGGAGGCCCTCCAACGTATTTTTCAATGAATGAACAAGATAAACTGCAAGCTCTATGAGCTCCCAGTAGAACACATGCATGCTTGCTGAAGGAATGAATGAATGATCTGAATGTCCATTGGTGACCAGGTGACACAATCCCTAAGTCACTGTTAAAAATAAATGTCGTATAAAGTAACTAAACTAAGAGTCAGATAAAAACAAGCTTAAAAACTAACCCTTGATAGCTGACTACAGAGCTGAAGCCAAGGGAGTCGGGGGGAGGGTTAAGAGCAAAGACGGAAGGGAGCACAATGGTCTATGGTGGTGGCCTGTGGGTGAGTTGATGGTGGGTGCATGGATGGTATACCTAATGGGGATACCCCTCAGTTAAAAATATTTTTTTAAAAATGTATCTGAACTAAAAAAAAAAAATCAAAACTTTTTACTTTTGATGAAGTCCAATTTATCTATTTTTTTCTTTGGTTATTTGTGTTTTTGGTATTATAGCTAAGAAATCATTGCCAAATTCAAGGTCATGAAGATTGGCAGTTATCTACTCTTTGTTTTGTAGTTTTAAATTTAGGTCTTTGTTTCTTTTTAAATTAAATGTTATATATAGTGTGAGATAGGGGTCCGACTTCATTCTTTTGTATGTGGATACTCAGTTATCCCAGGAACATTTTTAGAAAAACGATTCTCCCAACGAATGGTTTTGATATCCTTGCTGAAGGCCAACTGACCGTAAATGCATGGGTTTATTTTTTATCTCTGTTATATTCCATTGACCTATTTATCCTTATGCCAGAAAATATACTGTCTTTCATTACTGTAGCTTTGTAATAAAATTGAAATGAGAAAAAATAAATAAATAAATTTCGGAGACTGAGTGGCTAAGTGGGTACCATGGGAAAATTAAGAGTTTTTCAGGCCTACTTACCTATAAACCCTTCTTCCCAACCATGTATCCTTGAGGCCCATTTGAAGAAGCCTGGCTGACTTGGGAATCCCTCTGAAAGATATGTGGAAGAGGGTCTGTTGCCCCTAGAAAAAGGGATGGAAGGCAAACCTCTTGCCAGGTAGTGGCAGGAGCTCTGGAGAGTTTCAATTTGCATAATTGTTTCCCCTTGACTTGTTCTCCTCTCTGCTTAGGCTGATGTCCTGGAGATGCCTTCCCAGGTGACAAGGATATTGTCAATGCAAGTCAGATCTGTGAGCCAGGCCCTGGGATTGGCAGGCCTATTCAATCACAAAGAAGGCCCCAAATGAGCAACTTTGGGGACCCGCAGGAAGAGGCTGGTAAGAACATGTTCTCTCCGCCCCCACCCCCACCCCCATCAAGGCTGTTAACTGCAAAGGAGAACCTCAATAAATTATATTGAAAACAGATAAACAACTCGAGCTGTGTTTATTAAAGAAATAGCGAATGGCACGATGCCAGCATGGATAAGCTTCGCCATAATCAGTTTATTTATTCCACTGAAAAAAAGCTTGTCTGGGCTTTTTTTTAAGCCTGATACACTCATTATGCTAAGTTTCAGCCTCCATAGAAATGAGTCTTTTCTATATGTTAATTCATTTAAGTAAATAATTATTCTATTTGGCTGAGGGAATGCATGTCTCTATAATTTAATAATTGGGAGGGTTATTACATGTGATTAATAGGAATCATAAGTGAATCCTGAGAGTCTAATAAAGAGGGTCAGCAGGGAAGTGGGAAAGATGTTCCCCCATTCCCATCCCCTCCTCCTTTTTTTTTTTTTTTCAGAGTTAGGGATTTGGTAATTGGAATAGGAGACATTGTCTTTCTTCTCCACCTGAGACCCAATGCTGATTCATGGCACGCCTCTCTTTGGGAGCTTGAAACCTGCCTCTGAGATCTGTACTAAAGAGGTGAGAAAGGGAGAAGAACTAGGGGCAGAGGTGGTGGGAAAGAATGTGAATGGCTGGTTCTTCTAGACCAGATGCTTCCAAAAAACCATCAGCGCCCCAACTTGTCCCTTCAGTGAGGGGCTTCCACCAATCGTCAGTGAAATTAGAAGAAATAAGAACAATATAGAAGTTCTTCCATAAGCAAAATGTAACCAATTTTTTAAAAATTCTGGGATCATCCTTCACACAATTGAAATCTTCAGAATGTGCTATGAAACAATGATCCTGGGTAATATCTTTATCCATCTCCTCACTTGGAAAAATGAAAAGCTGGTAACTTTTAACCTCTTCCCTCTAATAATGTTTGACAGTTTTAATTGCCAAGATACTAGTCTGTGAAACCTAAAAGTCTTAGATCCTCAGCTTTAAACCAGATTCCTTTGGCCTCCACAGTAAGACCATTCCAGAGCCAGTCTTCCAAACCTGACTTTTGTAGGCTGTTTCCTATATATTAAATGGTGAAACTGATTAACGTATATATTAATGCAGCAATTCAAAAATATTGAGTATCTACCACGTGACATGCACTATTCTTAGTACTGATGACAAAGCCAGTGATGCATTTCAGTAAATAATTAATAGATTTAAGGGAAGGAAGATTATCCCTAGTAATGTAGACATTTGCTGTTTGTGACAAAGGCAACTACATTTCTTAGAAAGGGATCAATAAGTATTTGTGGACTAAACTAATAAAGATAGTATGCATAGTTGTTCTGAGACAAGAAGTATGAAAGTTCTTTACATATTTCCACATTGTTGCTGTTCCTGCCAGGAAGTAGACATTTAAATGTCACGGGAACTAGCACCCCCTTATCATTCCAGGCAAGCTGGCTACTTAGCTCCCCTTCTCACTGGTTCCTCACAGCCTGCTTTCCCTCCCTGTCACTCCCAAACCCCAGATCTGCCCTCTGACCCCTGCCATCCTGAGCCCATCCTAGCCTCTCTCGGTCCTGACCTTGCTAGCCCTGCCCACCCATACCTGCTGTGGCTTATGGGCCCATGTCCAGCCTTAGGGTGCTTCCCCTATCACCCCTGCCCAGTTGGAATCTGCTGCCCAGACTGGGACATGTTCGGCAGGGGCCGTGGGGGCTGGGCTGCCTCTTGCCAAACATGCTCCTTGCCGCAGGGCCAGGGAAGTACCTGGCCAGGATCTTGCCTTATAGGCCACTAGACCAGGATCAGTATTCCTGTGGACATAGCACACCCAGAAGCCACAGAGAGGTAGAAGTTTCAAAATGCATTAATTCATTCAAAAAGTAAATTTAATTTGTACCTAATGCACACCAGTCATTATGCAGGGCACTGAACAGACAGCAGTAGGCCAAAATGCAAACATCTCTATCCACATGAAACTTAATTTCTAGTAAAAAGGGATAGACACATAAAAGATATAATGCCAGAGAGAGGTCAGTGCTATGAAAAACAACAAAGCACGACAAAGGAGTAAAGTGGCAGAGAGGGCCACTCCAGGAGGTGACTTTTGAGGTGGACTACATAATGCCTGGCAAAAAGTCATTTCAGACAGAGGGAACAGCAAGTGCAAAGGCCCTGGGGCTGAGAGCCACACATCCTGGGCTATTTTAGATACAGCAACAAAGGCCATTGTGGTAAGCCTAGCAAGTCTGCAGGCTGCCAGGAGAGAAGACAATGGGTGACTAGTTTATGTGGCACACTGTAGGCAACTGTGAGGAATCTGGATTTATTCTGAGTACTTAGGGAGCTAAATATGATAAATAAAAGCAACTGCATGGTCATGAAAGAGACAGTGTCTCTTCAGAGAATTCTTTCCAGGCTTTTTTTCCTGCTGCACCCTCCAGTTCTACCTACATCCTTCCCACCTAGTACCCCCACCCCAAGATCTCTTGTCATCTCATTCCCACTTCTTATTTGGTCACTGACTCATCAGCAAACAATCTTGAAAGGGGGAAGGCCACTGTGTGCCAAGCACCATGCCATGCTAGGTTACTCAGTTTAACACATGCAAAAGACATGTTCGGTATTGTTCGGTAGACAATACCAGGCACGGGGGTCATAGGGACTGGTTCTAGACCAGCTTTGTCATGTAATAGCTATGTGATCATGTGCAAGTTATTTAACCTCTCTGGTCTATCTTTGTCTTTATATGACAGTTATAATTAACTGCTCTGCTCAACTTATATGGTAGTGAAGCAGTAAGAGTGAGTGTGCCAGATAAACTGTAGAATGATGGACCCTTGTCTTCTGCTAATGCCAAGGTGATGAAAAACATTAAGCCTTGAGCCAGTCTACAGGATCTTGCCCTTGCAGCTAAGTGACTTCATAAATACCACTCTTCCTGAATTCCCTGGGTTCTGCGTCCCAAGAGTCTCTCACCTCCATCCCTTCCTTCAAACTCCCCTGACCTCACTGTTTCTCAGAATTCTGGGAAATACTGCCTTTGGGATCCCAGAGGGATCAGGGAATGTGTATGAGATGTGTGAGGCAAGTCAGCAACCGACACATTCAATACCACGCTAGGACACCTCAGACACCTACTTCCCCACAAGCAGACTGGCAGGCAGACACAGACACACAGTGGTCACTGATCATGCCTCTATCCTCTGCTCATGATCCATGCACCATGCACCTCCATGCAAATGATGGAAGACCATTTGTTTATTCATTCATTCATTCATTCAGGCAGGCAGGCAGGCAGTCATCAAACATTTGTTCAGAAAGTTCTCTGGGTCAGGCTTTGAGAGAGGGCCTGAGTTTCCATCAGAGATCTAGACAGGAATGTCCCTAGCCTATGGGGAGCTTACTCAAATAGCGCTTCTTTGCAGCTGTGGTCAGTTTATCAGTGCTCAGGGAGTTTTGGGGGACTGTGTCTGCCCAAGGGGTCAGGGCCAGGGTGGGCAAGAGCTCCTTTGCAGGATATTTGAGTTATGTCTCTTGAAGAGGTTTGCCATTTTGTGGTACAGCCCATGAAAGTGGTCCCCCTGCAGCCCACACTAGAGGGCACATCAGGGGACCAGGGGTCCATCCTGCCTCCCCATGTGAGGTGGGCTTGTAAGTTTGGACACACCCCTTCTGCTCACTGGGCCTCAGGTCCCCCTCCTGTCATGGAAAGGGCTTCAGTTCTCTGGAACCACCTCATGACTTGTTCTATATTCAATTCACTTAAATCTACTTAACAGTGACTTACACTGTGCTCATTGTGAGCTGGGCATCATGGTGGGTAATCTGTAGGTCAGTATCTCACCATCTAGACACCCCTATCAAGTGGCTCCTGCTTCACAGTAAAGAAACTGCACCACCATCAAGTGTTTGCCCATTGTGACCCCACAGCCAGTCAGGCATCTGGCTTCAAGAGTTCCCTTAACTATTAGACTGTTATGTTACTTGTTTTCAGATTTTTCTTTAAGCCAATTCATTGTTCCATATCAATTTCCTTTTAAAAACTATATATTATGGCTATCAATAGAAAACCTCTATGACTTGCCACACATAGAAGAGACATATTGAAAGTCATGAACATTAGATTTAGAACTCAATATTCTTTGATGGATGCTCAGGGATACCTGGAGGGGACACACTAATGGCCTTTCCAGACCATTACACATTCTGTCATTTCCAGGCCCTTGCAGGCTTCCCAGGGAGGAGTGTGGAGGCAGACAGCCTTTACACCTCCCTGCCCTCCTCTCCTGCCCACGGGAGTGCCACTCAGCCACTGAGGGCCTCCAAGGAATCTGCCTGCTGCAGCCTGGGAATTTGATGACTCACCTACTTCCTCCCCTGTGAGTAAAGCGCCCACTTGCGGACTGGCTATAAGCCCCAGCCCGAGGCCCCCTCTGAGCTCTGCTTTGTCAAAAGACAACCCACGGAGGTATGTCCAACCTCCTGCCAGAGTAACGGACACTTCTCCATTGTCCTCAGTGCGTGGGGGCCCTTCAAGGCATGCCAGCAGTAACTGCAGGTGCAGGGGTAGGCGGGGATGGGTGCTGGCATTGCTGCCAGAGAGGAATTCTCCAGAGAGTGGGCATTAATCACAACTCTGCAACCACAGTGTCTCACTGACTTGTGTTTCTCCACGACTCATCCTCCTGTGTCTGCACTGTGCTCTTGCTAGAAAACCCAGAATTTTCTTGCATTGACAGTGGAAGGGGAAGAAAAGAGGGGGACTGATGGCACAGGACACAATAACCCACTCCCTGAAAAGTTTTATTGAGTACACATTCACCTGGGGAGATGTCATTGTTTGGGGACCAGCTTCTGTAAAGGCCAAGGAGCAGTAGGCTGGCTGCTCATGGTGCCCGGCTGGCCTCACCCCAGGACACAGTGAGTCACAGAAGCAGGAGAAACTGGCTTGGAGCCCCCAAGATAATATTTGAATCCTGCCTCCACCACTTGCGTAAGTATATGTAAACTTGGGTAAGTCATTATCCTCCTCTTTCAGCCTTCATCTTCACAATGGGGATTCTATCCTAGGCCTGCTCAGCTCATAGGGTCATTTCTGGGGCCTAATGAGGTGGTAGCTTTGAATGTATCCTGGAAGCAATGAAGTTCCTGTGGACATGGGCATTTAGACGATAAGGAGTTAACCGCCAAAATTGGAGTCAGGAACAAGGTTGGCTGATTTAAGGTTTGCCCTCTGAAAACAAGGGCATAGTCCTGACCACCTCTGTCTACCTGTGTGGCTATAATAATTTGTCAAAAGAGGCATCGTTTGGCCCGTACGTCAACCAGACTCTCAGGAGGACAGGGTGACAACGAAGTCTTGGCTTAAGCAAAGTTGAAGACACTTTTAAATTCCTGATTTTTCTCTAGAATGAAATCCAGATTTGATTCCCACCGTTAAGTAGTTTACCAAGTGAAATTTGGCTGAGGGGAGAGGGAACAATTTTAGTTCAGTTGGAAATCCCAGTAGGTCAGAGATGACTGGGTTCGGTGTAGGTTCCAAGCAGAGGGGTTGTTGGTCCTTCTTAGGGTTTCCAATGAGTTATGTTTGGAATTCCCAGGCCTTTTGTAATGGAGCAAGTGACATTTATCCTCCTGTGCTTTTCCAGCATGTCTGCAAATCAGAATGCACTTGAGAGCTGACATTCAGATTTGGATATAACTACTGAGACAATCAGCTGGCAGAACAGCTTACCCAGACACACAGAGGGAGCTTCCACCCACTGATTTATTCATTCACTTATTCACTCACTCATTCACTCAACAGACATTTATGAAACACCTATTGTGCCAGCCCATCTCTCCAATGCTGTGAAATGAAGATAAAACTTGATTTCTGATCTCATAGCACATAGCCAGGTGAGGAACAAGCATGTGGAGAAATACACGACAGTGCAGCATGCCCAGAGCTATGTGCAAAGCCAATGCACAGAACAGGACAAGGACAAAGAGTCAAGGCAGCCGTGCAGGCCAGGAACATCTTCATGGAGGAGGTGACCCCTGGCCTGGACCTGGAAAGAGGAACAGAAGCTCCGCAGTGGCATGGCACTTACTGCATTCTGATTCTCATTTATTTACCAGCCGATGTATTTATTTCTGCACAAGCATGGACACACACACACACACACACACACACACACACACACACAGCCAGTAGACATCAGCACCATGTGAGAGGGTGAGGACAGTTGTCTGCTGCTACAACCCTAGCACCCAGAACAATGAGTGGCACATATTTGTTAAATAAATGAAAGGGGGAAAAATTACAGTCAAAGAGTACAGCAAGCTCAAAGTGGCCATTAAGAGGAATTGAGCAAACAAGGATAGAAAAGACAGTTTCCAATGATGAAAGGAGAGAAACCTTGCTGGCTGGCTCAGGACCAGGCAGCTGCTCAGACATTCTACCAGCAGGCAGAGGGTTTGCAAAGGAGGAATTTACCTGATAAGGGACAGTGGGTGTAGCTGAGGCTCTCAAAGTGGCTATATTTTTTAAAAGGGTTCAGGTACCCCACCCCACACATACTCAACCTTTGCACTAAATTTGCCTGAAAATTGGCCAGCAGAGATGGTTGCCACCAGCCACGCTGCAAGTGCACTAAACCAGACAGTGAGCTAAACGGAGCAAAAAAAAAAAGGTGATTCCGACACATAATCCTTCTTCACTAACAAGTCAAGGCCTTGGGATGGCCAAGGTGAAAGCTACAGAACTGGGAAGGACAGTCACCTCAACCTGCCACCTTGAAGGAAGCAGAGGGGCAAAGTTCATTTCAGACTCTGCAGGCTCAGGATGGGGAACCCTGTGTCAATAGAGCAGCCAGGACTTGGAAGGAAAGACAGAAGTCTAAGCCTGCAAGGTAGTTTGGTCTGCAAGAATGCGTGAACTGATGTCAAGCAAGAATGTTTGACCTTGCTAAAGGAATATGGTCATAGGAACGTGCTTGCCTCTGTGAGCCTGATCTGCATAGGATCATAGAGGGAGAAGGAGGAAACTCAGTTCTCCAAGGGGAGGCAGGTTAGTAGGGGTGGCATGCTCAGCAGTCGGTTGCCCAAGTGGTTGCAAATAAAAGACTGGGACTGGCCTACTGTTCATAGTGCAAAACAGCTCCCCAGGAAGACTCGCTTGCTGGGGTTTCAGGAAAGATGTCAAAGAGGAATAAAAGGAGGGGAGGAGAAAGCACGCACTGGTGCTGTTGACAAAGGTAGGCCAAAGAGCCTCCAGCCAAGAAAGCAGCCAGTGCAGAGATACTGCCTGAAAGTCACTCGGTGGAAACTAAGGTGACGTGCAGAAGAGGTAATGTATCAAATGATAGTGTCAAGATGAAGTTATGGATTTATCTGCCCGTGAATATAAGACTACTAAGTAAATTAGTTGTGACCTCTTGTTAAGTGGTCACAGACTTCTAGCTGGCAGGGGCTGGACACCCTGTGATACAAGCCCCTCATGTCATACCAGAGAAAATGTGGGTGTGACAGGAAGAGCACTGGGTGGGAAGTCAAACTCACTACTAGGCACCTTGGCCTCTAAGTTCTAATTTTCTCATGGGTAAATGGGGACCTCAAGACTGGTGTCTGTAGCCGCTAAAAAGATTAAACAAGAGATCTATGTGGAGAGGTCAGGCATTGGCCTCTATTTTTAACAGGTGAGAGCACTGAAGTTCCCAGAGGTGAATCAAGGCCTAAGAAATGAGCGAATGGGAAGCAGACGAAATTTCCTGACCCCTCCTTCAGGGCTCTTCTCCTTAAACAGGCCTATCAACGTGTGAAGAGCTTTGATTAAAGGATGTACATCTTGTCTCCTCTAAAGCTTCACTGGGGCAAGGATGATGTGATATCCACGGTTCTTGGTACTTGAAGAACCAAGTGCCAAAGGTACTTGGAACACACACGGGGCTGTCATGGAGCACCGGGCTTTAAGTGATTTTCACGCACTAACCAATTTTCTCCACACACCATAGCTTCGAGGAAAAGTATTATTGTCATCTTCACTGTCACAGATGAGGAAACAAGCACGGGCTAAGAAACCTGCTTGACATCACCCAACCAGTGGGTTGCTCATGTTTTTTCATTCACTAAGGCAGACAGACTGGAAAGCATTGATATCACACAGAACTGGCATCATCACCCCCAGGAAAGGCTGGCATGGTGTTTCTAGATGCCAGGGACTCAACTGATTATGGTTTCCTTTGACCTAAAGAAAATCCTCTTGCCATGTGCAGCCCTGGTGCATGCTATTGGAAAGGCTCAAAAGCACACCCACCCTTTCTTCCTGTCACTAGGGCCTCAAGGAAATATGCCTGCAAGATGACGGACGGTTCATCCTAGGGGACCCTGATGATAACAAGCAAGAAGAAACCCTCGGCCTCACCAGGAGTCCAAAACACAAAACAGAATTAAATCTTCTTTCCACCTATCAAATTAGAAAAGATTTTGTTAAATGATTATAGTTAATGCTAGATGCTGGGGAGAAAGCAGGCACTCCTACACCCTGTGTGCATTGATTATACTTCTCTGGAAAACAGTTTGGCCAAATATAATCAATTCTTGTTATGCTCAGTAGTTAAATGTTTTATAAAGTCACCACAAACACTGAATTAGGGAATTCCAAACACGAGCTCCTAGGAGACACAAAGGGTTCGGTGACTGTGAGCCTCCAGTCACAACATTTTTCTCACCGGATCAATATGTAACTTGTCTTATGTGTTTCTGTTTAGACACTTGAGTATCGTTGATTCGTCACACTGAATACACAGCCAACAGCGCTATAACTCAGGTCTGAAACTTATCAAACTCAGGTATTTTCTCCATAAGGCAGATCACAGCCTTCTTGTGCTTAAAAACACCAGGCAGATTTCAGCACAATACCTGGGGACTCTTTAAACAGGAAAAGCACTAACAAAAAGCACAAAAATGTGAAAACCATGGCACTAAGTAGACCGTAAAAATGATACTTGTTTACAGTATAACTGAAATAAGCAGGCAGGGCCTGGTCTTATTATTTGGAACATGCCCCATGGGTGACAAATTTTTCCATTCCTCATGTCAGCAAATGGCCAAGAGAGAATGCAGAGGGCATTGATTTGGAAGTTACAAATAAATTTTAGCAAGTAGGTAAATTTGCAAATACAGAAGCCACAAAAAAATGAGGATCATTTTTAAATGAGGAACCTAAAAAGTTCACGTACATTGAAAGGGACAGGTGACACCACCTAGCATTGATTTCACAAGCACCTTTTGCACTGGCCCCATTTCAACTGAAAAACATCCATGGGAGTCCCAGGTGGGTATTAATTGGGAAGAACCAGGGTGCGTTTCAAGCTGAGAGCTACAGCAAAGGGAGTTCAAGGCCCCCACTTGAATTTGGGCATGGGGAGTATCTCCTCTGCCCCTCGAGACCCCAGGCCTCAGCGCCCAAGACCCCACCAAGGACTGAGCCTTTCTCAGGTGTGCTGTGGATAGCCCAATCACTGCCCCTTCTCCATTCTGACTATTCTCCACTCTGACTAGTCCCTGGGCCCTCTCCAACTTGTTTCTGTCACACCGGCCGCTCTGCTGTCCCCTCGAACACACCACCTTAAGGCCGCACTTGCTGCCTGACCCACCTCAAACATTCTTCCTCCAGATATTCAGCTTCTTCCTCTCCCTCACCTCTTCCTCTCTGCTCAACAAGGCATTCACCTCCCCCACTTCTGGCCTCCTCCTCCTGTTTTATTGGTCTCTATAGCAGTTATCAACATTTGATCTCCATAGCTGTTATCAACATTTGACTTATTTGCTTTGTTCATTTCTTGTTTTCTATCCCTACAGAAGCTAGAAATAGATGATTTTTATCTTCTTTTTAATCCCCCCCCCCCATCTTTAGAATACTTATACTAGGTACTCAATAAATACTTACTGGTTGGATGAAAGAATGCTAGCAGCAAGGAGAGTGGGAATTGACATTTTTGCACCACACACTGTGCTGGGTGATTCATACAAATAAGTTACCACATTGATACCTGAGAGCCTTAATAAGTGGGCACTTATTATGCCCATTTTATAGGTGAAGGCGCCAAGGCACAAGATTATGCCATTTTATTAAGATCAATCAATCAGTAAGAAATGGAGTGGCAATAAATCCCAGCTTGTGCTGACTTTACAACTACACTACCCAAAGCTTCTCAAGCTATCTGTGGTAAAGGACCTGTTAGGTGTTTGTTTTTCCCCTTCTCAGTCCATCACAGACTATTAATAGAAAAATGAAATGGAAAAAACAATGCTAAGACACCATATGTTCTTGGACATCACAGCAATCTCAAAGTGTTTAAATACTTCCAGTGTTTCTATTTTCCTCACCAGGCCAGACTCTGCTCACCTGTTCCTGAGTCCCCAAGTGGTCTGAGAACTGCAGTCCAGGCTCCATGAGAAAAGCTGATAATCCCTTTCACTTGCAGGGTTCTTGGAAATGGCACAAATCAGCATTCACTTATTTGACCTCTTTTGCTTCTGTGGAGTGGAAGGTGGGTTTTCACACCCCCAATTTTCAAGTAAGAAAATCTGCTTTTCTCTCTGGCCAGAGGCCACTCCCCTGGCCTCCTCACGGGCTCAGCATCCTGGCAGCCTTTGGGTCTCTGCTGCCCATCTCCTTCCAGGGGTCCTTCCCTCCCCCTCCATCCAAATGCACCTCTGAACCTCCCTGTCACCACACTCTGTTTATTTCCATCTAGCACTCATCATTACCAGAAATTGTCTCTTCATTTATTTGCTTACTTGTTTGCTTTCGCTCCTCCCTCTTTTTTTTTTTTTTTTTTAATTTATACATACAAGCTGGGGCACAGGCCAGAGGAGTGGGGCGGGGAGAAGGTTCACCAGAGACAGCCGGGAGCAGAACAGGCAGATCAGAAATACACTGCTGAGCGGAGCAGTGGGCGAGGCAGGAGAGGTCTGCCGCACCATGTGGGACTCTCCCCGGCTGGGCGTCGAATTCGCACCCACAGCTCCACAGCTCAGCGCTCAACCACCGCGCCACCGCTCCTCCCTCTTTATGATACAAACTCCAGAGGGTCAGAAGCCTCAGTTCATCGTCTCTCCCTACCCCTGGCACCGAGTTAGGGTCCCTGAAGAATCTCTTTGTGAGAAGACAGAAACTTAGTGCAGCTGAACAGCTTACCTTAGGTCAAACAGCAAGTAAGTGCATGTGCTGTAAATCAAATCCATCTAGCTGATCAACAGATAATGTTTAAATGTCTCCACGGAGTCGGCACGGAGCTGGGCACTGAGGTCACGGTAGAGGGTGAGAGTGGCCAGGCCTGCCCTCCTGGACTTGCGGGACTCATTCCGAACCCCAGGTCCTCCTCTCTGGCCTCTCTAGCTTCTGCCGTCTGTACATACTTACTGTCTAGGAACAGTTCTCACACACAGCTGAGCTAGTTAAGCAGGAATTCATGTTCCAGGAAGCCCCTGCTTTTGGAAAGTCCTATCACTTTATGTTGAAGAAAGACCTACATGAGCACTCTTTTTGCTGAAAATGATCCGGAGGGGAGTTTCCCTTTTACGACAAAAGCCAAAAAGCAAGTAGAGCGTCAGTTTGTATTGCGGCCTATGCAGGCGGCGCACACAGAGGCTGCGCACAGGGAGGAGCCGCGCAGCAGGCCCTTGCCTGGTACATTACCCAAGCTGTGTGTATCAGCATTCCTGGTGCACTACAGGTGAGTGTGCTTAAGGTGGTCTGTGTCATTTAGTGAGCTTTGGTAGGTTATTTATTGGGTCTGGGAATGCTCAAAAAAGTTTTTTCTATAAACTAATGGTCATTGTCTCTTTGCTATGTCATGTCCACTTGAAAAGTTCTCATGGGAATGCACTACTTTCAGATAGGGGTGACCTGTTTGTAGGGTTGCTAGATAAAGTACAATTATATTTGTATTGAAAGTAAGCAATGAGCTATTCTTTAGAATGAATACTCGGGATATACATATTCTATTGGATTATTCATTGTTTACCTGAAATTCAAATTTAACTCTAAGTTCTGTCTCCTTCCCCCCTCCTCTAAATTTGGTAAATGCTACTCATTTTACAGATGAGAAGACTGAGCATAAATGACTTACATGACTTGTCCCAAGGGCACAGAACCAGACGGAGAGCCAAAACCAGCCTTATCTACTGTCAAAAATTAGCTAATTTCTCATAGGTTTTTAAACTCCTCTCTCAGAGACCCTCTGCTTCTGTGCCCAAGTCAATTCCTGCATGGCTGTCTAAATCTATGTACTCAGAGGATTATCTTACAGTTGAAATATCTCTTTGGCCTCTAACAAAGAGCAGCTCCCATGTCTGCATTTAGTTATGTTTAGTAATATTCTTCTGATTATAAAAATACATATCACTTGCAATACTCACAATGGAATACTACACCCCAGTGAAAAAGAACATACTTTAACTACACACAACAGAATAGACTGGTGAGTTTTAGTGTATTTTGCACATCAACTTAAAGAAATAATAATGAACAAAGAGGACATGTTATGTGATTTCACAAATACAAGATTCAAAAATAGGCAAAACTAATCCATGATGACAGAAAAGTGGTTCTGAGGCGGGGGAGGGTTCTACAGGGAAGTGAGATTTGAGAGGTTTGGGTAATGTACATCTTGAGTTAGCCATGTGTATAAATGTATAAATCCAAGTTGTTTGCTTAAGATGTTTATACGATTCTATTGGAAGGTTGTACTTCAGTGAAAAGCTAAAAAAAAAAAAAAACAAAACAAGAAAATTAATACATATTCATTGTAAAAAATGAATGAACTACAGAAAAGTATGGGGAAAAAAACATCCGTATTCCTACCACTGAGAAGTATCACATTTTAGAGTGCATCCTACCAGACCTTTTCCCAGTGGCATTAACTTTTCATGAGCATTTCCGAAGACTGGAATCAGGAACCTGGTACCCATCACTGGAGGTGCTAATTTATTTAGGAGACTGAATTTCCTGGAGCTGTCTGTCACTTAGCCAGAAAGCCCTGACATGAGATTTAATTTGACCATTTTTAGAAGAGCATGGAACAATTAATGGCAAATAAGTGGGATTAAAGTCAAATTGAATACAATCTTTCAGTGATATGACTTAGAATTCAATTTTAAGTACAGTAATGAGTATAGAACAAAAGCTTGGCATGGATGACTGAAGACACTTGCGCCTCCTGGGACCCAGAGTGCCACCTACTGGTAATGATCTGCAATGACACCCTGCCACCCCATCATCTAAAAGCCTGGCCTTCCTACTTATAAGCCCCAAATATGACTCCTCCTTTTCGTCTCTGATTTTTTCTATCTCCCCAAAGAGCTTTCCAGACATCTTTGCTCCCCTAGAGCATTGCTACTGCCCTAGCACATAGAAGTAACTTAATAAATATTTTTGAATAAATGAATGAATGAAAGGATGGAGGATGGATGGATGGATGGATGGATGGATGGATGGATGGACGGACGAACAGACAAATGATCAGACAAACCTACTTGGGTGTGACTGTGAAATGAGGGAATAAACTTTGTCCTTCCCACCTCAGAGGCTTGTTAACATATCATCTCTTCACATAGTTACCTTTTTGTGATGAGAACACTTGAATTCTATTCCCTTAGCTTATGTCCAGTATTCAGCACAATATTTTAAGTTTATTCCTCTTGTCATAAATGAGATCTCTAGACTGATTCAACTGTATACTCTTTGACCTATATCTCCCCTTTTCCCTACCACTCTGCCCATAGAAACCACCACTCTACTCTCTGCTTATGTGTTTGCCTTTTTTAGATTCCACATATGAACGAGATCTTGCAGTTTTTTCTTTCCTCACAAACTTTTTTGGAAAAGTGGAGAAGATAAGCACTGGGGCGGCGAGGTACATGTGAGAGACAGTTACGACAACAAGCACGGGGACAGGAGGCAACAGTGGCCCGTGAGCAGCAAGGCTGCAGAGCCAGGTGCTGCGTCGAGATTCCAGAAACTTGCCTGTGAATGTCCTGACTCAGGCACTTACTAAGCATCTGACACATGTCAGCTCTCTTCCTTTCCTCTCCCTCCTTTGCAGCCCAGCCCACAAGTCCTTTCCATAGAATCTGAGAAGCTAAGAATGGAGATTTGTTCTTTTCTGGGCTTACTCAGCGGTGAGGTGATGTTCGCTGTTCATCTGTTGTCAGTTTTGAAACAGGCCAGGGTCGCTGCACTTGCGGGTGTGAGCTGGTCTGTCAAAGCCCTCCCTGAATTAGGAAAAGTGGCTTCTGAGACATGACTGTCAAGCTGCCTGATGGCAAGGCGCCCATCTGAGCGTGTCCACTGCTGACGGGCTTGACAGGCATTGTGCTGGCCTTGCTTTTAGCCGCTGCACAGCGAGGGTTCTGGCTGCATAAAGGCAGCATGATACAGCAGAGTAGGGACAAGGTCAGGAGGCTGCGCTCTGCCAGTTGTTAGCCAGGTGAACTTGAACAAGTCAGCTTGCCCTTGCCAGTATATCGGCCATCCCATTAGGACAGTATGACAAAAAAATGCTTGGAAAACACTTTGTAAACTAAAGCACTGGACCCAGGTGAAGGTGTGGCTAATGAATAAAGCCCCAAATGAATATCAAATCCCACATGTGGGCAAGTTCAAAAGCTATAGGAAGTATCACCTGCGTTAGTCTGGACCCCGCTTCTCCTTATGGAGTCCAACCCCATTTTAGCAGCTAATTTATTTCACACCAAGATTGTGTTAAGCTTTCATATTAAGCACACTAAGACCTAAACCCCTACTGACCTTTTTTAATATGTGGACTGCAGCTATCAAGTACTGTTTGGGCAATTGGCTTTTTGAAACTAAATGTAGACTTTGTTCATTTGCACTCGGTAAATTTAATGTTATTGCTCTGGTTCACCTATACAGGCTATGAAAATATTTGTAACACTACCTCGGACACTCCATTTGTTGTCTTTCCCTCCTGACTTGGTAAGAGCCATATTTCAACTATGTACAATCCATGCATTCATTCATTTAATGTGCATTTTCTGAATACTACTGTCACCCAGACACTGTGTTAGGAGGAAGGAGACACAAAGGGCCTACCTCACAGAGGGTGGCAAGTGCCATGGTAGAGTATGCCCTCCACTCTGTATGCCCTGGCTGCTATGGGAGAACAGGGCATTCGTGTTGCTGTCAGCAGCAGTGGGAAGGTTTCTGGGTTCAGAATGTATATAGGCATCTCCTCTTCTTTCTGAACACACCACTGCACTATATTTCCCAGTCCCAACAATTCTTGGTACTTCCACATTAATGACCAGGTCTTTCTTTCTGGGAAGATTAAGAGATGAAGCCTCTCATGATTTCCTCTGCCTTTCAAGCAAAGAAATTGCAGGTTGAAAAAGCTAGCTTGCTCTTATCTTTCTAGCCTCATCACCCCATCCTCAGCCCTCACCAGTATGCACATGCATTCTGCAGTTACCAGTGGAGTTCAAAACCTCTACACTGGCAAGCAGGTACCTTCTCCGTGCGAGTGGATTCCCTTCCCTAGCCCTTTCACCCAGCCAAGACCAAGGTCTGGACATTTGCATCCCTGCCCCCTGCCTTGCTGTGTAAAGGGGTCAAGGAAGGGAGGGAGGTAGAGGAGTCAAGAAGCACCTAGCTCCCTTGGTCTCTTCATTAGCAGAGGACTGTAGCAAGAACTTGGACTGTGAGTAACGAGATAGTGATGAAAGTCCCAGATCTGTGATCAGCTAGCTATGATTTTAGATCTGGCCCTCTGGGCTTCACTGGAAAACGGGTGAGTAGCCTGACTTTTAAGTTCCTATTCAGCTCTAATATTCTGATTCTGATAATACCTAATTCCTAGATAAACCTTCCATTCTCTTCTAGTCTAGATTTATAGAAAAATAAAATAAGTTTGCCACAAAAAGCAAAAAGGAGGGAAAAGAGCACAGCCTACCTTCTGTATAATGAAACATCTGTTGGCAATAAATAGCATGAAGCTGAAAAACAATTGCTATGGGTTATTGCTTCAAAATATCCTAAGATTCTTCATTGCCTATAACCCGATATCTTTTAGTCCCAGTCTGATCTTATCCACACTCCAACTCCATGCTAACTGTCAAGATGGGCTTGAATTATTCATGGACTCTCCACACTGGAATAGGTTGGGAAATATCCTTTGCAGATGTATTCATCCTTTCATGTCCTCATGGACTTGTAATAATGAGCTGTTTGGATAGACAAGTCCCTTTGCTTTCTTGAGCCTCCATGTCTTTACCTGTAAACAAGGAAGACATTTCCTCCCAGCTCTAGAATATCTTTGACTCTGTGATAGCAGGTGTCTCAGCTAAGATTCCACGTGCAGCTCACAACCAATAACAAGCCATGTAGACAAAAATAAATAAAATGCAGGATGCCATCTGACGATTAAATGCAAAAGGAATTATGCAATTAGCAAAGGACGTTGATCACACAACATGCGAGTCTAATTGCAGCACATGCAAATGTTTGCTAAATTAGATAAATATGGGTTTGCCATCACTCTGATGTACAGATTGAGTTGTAAAGTTAAGGAAAATATAAAAGTTAGTTATAAGATGGGGGTGATAAGCATAGGTATTGCAGTAGGCTGATTAGGATTATTGAGTAATCATTTCATACTCAAAGTCCCAAACCTATAATCTGACTACTGTATAATGAAGTTGCCACATTTCATAGGAAATTAAAACAAATATGCTTCATTTTCACATAATACCTGTCACCTGGGGAACAACACTTGGAATTTGTTATGTTGGCTTGTCAATGTATCCAGTGCAATTGCTGAGGTGGACAAGCCTTTGTCACTGGTTTAGATTAGCAACGCTGGATCCTAACTATTCCACACTCACCTGAACCCACTGCGAATGACAAATCTTTAAGCCTGTGAAATAGCTCCTGGGCAAGTGCACCCATTAGCCTGCTGGCAGCTTCCATGGAGAGGTAAAAAGAGCCCTAGAGAGGCAGCCACAATGGAAGCCAAAGTTCTAGAGGCAGACTGCTTGGGTTTGAATCTCGGGTCCATCACTATAACTCTGTAATAGCTAGTTCAGCTCACTGTGTCCTGTTGCCCTAATTCTTATCATGGTGACAATGATATCTCCTCCATTTTAGGGTTGTTGCAAGGCTTAAAGAAATTAATCACTAAGAATACTATCTGGCATATAGTAAATGCTCAATAAGTAGCTTACTTCTTTCTATTCTTACTAAACTTCTATTCTCACTAAAGCTTACTTCTATTATTTAGTTCACGAACTCAAAGTGCCCAGTACATGCAAAGTATTATTCCAATGGCAATGATGGGGGTGGAGCGCTACACACACACACACACACACACACACACACACACACACACACTGACCCACTCTCACATTGGGATGTGGGGAAGAAATGCTGGTACACAAACAATGGCAGTGAAGCAATATGTGGTATGCACTGTTAAGTGTTACAAAATGCTCGCGGCATTTTTCTGCAATGCAACTGGAAAAAGCTGGGCCACTGGGAGAAGGCCACTTCAGCTGGGCCAGGATGAGATTTCACAAAGGGGAGGCTGTGTGGAAACACGTATAACTTTCTAGGTAGAGGATCCATCACAGGCAAAGATGCTGAAGTCCAAAAATCCAACACAATATCAATTTATTGCTGGAAAGGACCTTTAAGGTCAATTATGGCTAGGGATCAGGGAACAGGAGCCTTGAATATTGACTTTATCCTGTGAGCCACAGACTGTCTGGGACACTTTAAATAAAACACTTTAGGACACAGCAGGATGGAAAAAGAAAATGTGAACTGGGAGGTGATTACCATCGACCAAGTATACGGTAACATGGAAAAGGATGAAATGAAGAGAAGCAAGAGATTTTAGGAAAGACAAATTGACAGGCTCAGTGACCAATTATGTACAGAAAAAGGACAGAGAAAAGGCAGAGATGACTGTAAGCATTTGCAGAACAGAAAAGGAGGCTTGTTAGGTGACCAAAGGCTGATCCCCAGCACATTATTAGTCACCCACGTTAGCCAAACACAGCTCTACCAGTAGGAGACAGCATAGAGTAGAAGTTCTGGACTAGGGCTTGAAAGTTGGCCCTTGCTCTACTACTTGCTACTTGTGTCAAATTTTAATCTTCCAGACTTTCATTTTCTTTTTTTTTTTTTTTTTAAAGATTTATTTATTTATACATACAAGCTGGGGTACAGGCCAGAGGCGTGGGGCGGCGAGAGGGTTCACCAGAGACAGAGTGGGGAGCAGTACAGGCAGATCAGAAATACACTGCTGAGGGGAGCAGCGGGCGAGGCAGGAGAGGTCTGCCGCACCATGTGGGATTCTCCCGGGCTGGGCGTCGAACTCACATCGC
>PVIJ01018938.1:0-24830 GCA_004024925.1 Scalopus aquaticus
AGGAGTCTAAGAGAAAGGGATATCTTGAAAAAAATAAGGGAAAGGACTCCAAAATTGTATCCGGATAAGCAAAAATGTGTCTGTTGTCATTTAGTAATTGTGAGGTTACTGATAACCTTGATTCAGGTGAGAGGCATTTTAGTGGAGACCAAAGCCAAATTTCCTTCTTTCTTGCCCTTTCAACTCCCTCCCTAGATCTATTGGCTATTTCTCTAGCTATATCTGAGAGTGTAGAATGAAAGTCACATTCCTGCTGGTTCTTAAGCAATTCACAGCCTAATGGAGGAAGTAGAGAGGCAAAGTGTTAAAATATAGTTGTATGAGTGTTGGTGAGAATAGTGGGGTTGTAAATTGGTGCAGCCATTATGGAAAGCAATGTAGAGATCCCTCAAAAAATTACAAACGGAAATTCTATATGCTGTAGTCATCCCACTTCTAGGTATTTGCCCAAAGAATACAAACACTAATTCAAAGATATATGCATCCCATGCTCATGACAGCATTATTTACAGTAATCAAGAGTTGGAAACCTAAGTGTCTGTTGATGGATAACTGGATGAAAATGTGGTATATGGACCTAGAAAGAATTATGCTTAGTGAAATAAGTCAGAGAAAGACAAACACCATATGATTTACTCATATGTGGTATATAAAGAAACCAAACAAATGCATGAACTAAATAAAACAAAAATACACATTGAGACTATCAGACCAATTAGTGGTGACCAGAATGAAAGGGAGAGGGTGCTGGATAAATTAGGTTAAAGGGGTGAATTGTTATGTTGATGGTAGAATTGGACTTTTAGTGGCAAACTTAATGCACATGTTGATTTCAGGGCTGCACACCTGAAGCATATGACACAGTTTTACTGCAATAACTGTTTTTTGTAAAATGTACTTGTAAAATGGAACGTTATGAGGCTACACATAATGGCCACCTAATACAAACTGGTCAGAGGAGGTGTTAGGAGACAAGCGAGTGGGTGTGGCTCCTCTGAAGAATGGGGGGGACTGTGTTATAGAAAAAAAATGAACTTCAGTGATATTGACAAGCCAGAGAACTTGATGAGTTCAGGAAACTGGGGTTATTTCCATGTGACTGAAATAAAGACAAGACTGGAAAGGAACCTAGGTCCAGATTGCTAAAGTTTTAGCGGGACTGATTAGGAGTTTGGATTTTACCCGAAAGTCTTCAATGGGAGGTAATGAGAGGGTTTTGAACAGATGAGTGATATGCTTCATTTTACAGATTACAAAGGAAACTGATGAAGAGGAGAATGAGGTGAGAAATAAGGAAACATTAGAGGCTATTGGGAGGATCCAGTCAAGCAACAGTAAAGGTCTTAGCACGGCAGGGGTTGGGGGATGAAGGGAAGAAGTCAGAATCAACAAACTCGATATCTGGTTTGGGGTCACAGGGAGGGAAAGGCCAGAGTCTGGTGCTGACTTGGGTGATCAAATCCATAATAGGACATATTGGGACATAAGAGACAATGAACTCAGTTTGGCATATGTCAAGATTCCGGTGTCTAAGATACACTTGAATAGAGGAGCTGGGGTTCAAGGAAGAGAACTGAGTCACATTTCAAATATATGAATAATCAGCAGACAAATTAAAACTAAAAAAACTTTCTCAAAAAGAATGCACAAAATGAAAATGGGTTTAAGGAGAGACTCCCCCTTGTCTTAGTCAACTCAGGCTGCAGAAGCAAAAATACCAGCGATAGGGTGGGTGGCTTCAGCAACAAATATTTATTCCTTATATTTTTGGAGGCTGGGAAATTCAAGCTTATCCACTGATGAGAACTCTTTTGCTGGTTTGTAGATGACTGTCTTCTCTATGTGTCCTCATGGGATGGAAAGAGGATGGAGCTCTTTGGGGTCTCTTTAATAAGGGATTAATCCCACTCATGAGAGTACCAATTTCATCACCTAATCACCCCCCAACGGCTCTATCTCATAATATCATCACATTAGGGATTTGTTTTCAACATATGAATTTTGGAGAGGGTAGTACACAAATATCAATATTCAGTCTTTAGCATTCTTTTTCTATCAACATTCAAAGAGTGGTAAAGGAGGAGGCAAAGATTTACTAGCAAGGCAGGGAGAAAATGAGAGACTTTTAAAGGAACTCAATAGGAAATGAAATAATTTAAAGAATTGAGATGCTAACAATGTCAAATATTGCTGAAATGAATTAAGCTTATGAAAATGAGGCTATTGCAGAGTATGAGAACAGGTAATTTACAGAATCAGAAAAAGGAAATGCTCAATAAACATGAACCTAGGATGCAGAGAACCACAAATTTAACAATGGTAATATTGCCTATCAAACTGGGAAAAATAATTTAATTGATAGAGTCCAAAATTGACAAAATTAGAAGAAACCAGACATGTAGACAGGTTATGGGTAGAGATTGGTACAGTTTTTTTGAAGGGAAATTTGGTATTTCCCGTCAAATTTTTAGTGACAGTATCTTTGATAATCTGTTCTTTAGTAAGAATCACATACAAACATACTGGCAAAATTACGCAAGGATAAATGAGAAATAAAATAATACTCATTATAGTGTAATTTACAGTGAAAGGAGTTTGAAAGAAGCTTGAAATAACCTTTCAAAGTTATTTGAAAGGGAGGTCAGATGAACATCTGCACATAAAAGATCCAAAGTACTTAACATAAAACTGCTAGACACTAACTGAGGGAGGGGTAGAGAGCTTGAAAATAGTTTCAACCTCTTTATTGTTGTTATATTTTTTTATTTTATAAGACTCTTATAATAAGGATTATGTTCCTATTCCCATCTATTATTATATACCTTTAAAATGTCTCCATTGACTCTAATAAATTAATTTCAGAAACATCATGGAAGAAAATCTCAGTTTGCACTGAGTTGAGAAATAAATGACAAGTGAAGAAGTGGATCCAGGAGCTCAAATAAAACTGTTTCTGTTTCTAGAAACAAAGAAAAACTACTTCTAGAAACAAGTGGTGAACAGTGTGACGAGAAAGAGGCTAGGCAGCTTCAGAGGCTAGGCCAGTGGTCTACCAGCACCCAGCCAGCCCGAGTGTCCCACTCATACTGAAAGCAAGTTCATGGCCTGAAACGTGATAAAACCCAAGACAGGTTGCAGAAAAGAATCACAACTTATCTGCAAAATCCTCTCCTGTAAAGCCAGGAACCAAGGATTAAAAAGCTGCTGAGAAGAAAAAGAAGATACACAAGTGGGAAAGGAGAGATTGGGTCCTTTGGTGACGGGAGTAACCAACACAAAGCGGACCAGCACAGGCGACTGGACAGGTGAGAAAATATCTGCTTTGATACTTGGCTACCTCTGTGACTATACTATTAGAAACTTATTTTCCACCAGGTGTTATAAAAATGCAGTTTTGTTGTCAATTCTTTTACAACTAGGATGTTCAACTGCTTCATTACTTGAGGGACAGGCAGGAGGTAGAGGGGAAGATGCGAAAAAAGTCACTCATGGGAAGCAGATTGAAAAGAGGAAAAACAGCTTTCTTTTCTTTTTCTTGAAAGAATTCTTGGTCCCCAAGGGGAGAAACTCCCTAATGTTGATACGTATCAGCCACTTGCCATGAATCTATGGTAGGCAGGGAAAATTCTTTCAATGTTCCTTCTCCCTTACATCCAAAGATGCCCTCCCAAGTCGAAAGTACCCTGGTGAATAAGGTCAACCTGGATCTCCCAGTGACAGTAACATCACTCTTCAGTTGTGGTCCCCTTTTTAGATTGTGGAGACTGAGAATTCTGTAGTTTTGTATTTATTTCACTAAAATGAAAGTTGGTTTATAAAATGACAACAATTTAGTTGGGTGGTACTTAGGGTGTGCGGGATCCAGATTGTTGGGGGGAAAAGAACATTCCAGAACAAACTCCATAGATAGGTTTTATGGACCCTACCCCCACCCCAGACCAAAGAGATCCAAGACACCAAGGACTACACATCCCATAATATCATCACCACTGAAGGGAGGATTGCTGGGAACTGAGGATGAAGTTAAGCTGCCAGGTTGGTCTATAACCAGATGTGTGGGCCTTGGGGGGTTCTTGGTCTCTTGGCTTCTCGCTGGGCTACCATGTACCCTTAGGGATCCTGCTCAGCAGAACTGGTAGGACACATTTACCAATTTCTTTTTTCCTGAGTTGTTCCTTTCTTAATTTCCCCTCCTTTTTGTAAATAAACCCTTTATTAATTTTTTGTGCTTGTGCCTGCAGTTGAGTCTTTTTTTTTTTAGATTTATTTTTTATTTTTTATTTATACATACAAGCTGAGGTACAGGCCAGAGGTGTGGGGCGGCGAGAGGGTTCACCAGAGACAGAGCGGGTAGCAGAACAGGCAGATCAGAAATACACTGCTGAGGGGAGCAGCGGGCAAGGCAGGAGAGATCTGCCGCGCCATGTGTGATTCTCCCTGGCCGGGCGTCGAACTCGCATCGCTGCTGCCGACAGCTCCACAGCGCAGCGCTTAACCGCTGCGCCACCAGGGAGGCCCACTGCAGTTGAGTCTTATTATAAGTCCCTTTTAAGTGCATGGGTGAGGACCCACAGTCAGGCAACCCATTTCATATCGGGGTTGCCCTGTAACAGTTTGACCTTCAGCATGGTTGACCACGTTACAGCCGTGCTTGACCAGCCCAAAGTAACTTGGGTTGGTCACTTTAAGCACATTAGGTCTGCAGGACACATGGCATAATCTTTCTTGATTAGTTTTTTTTTTCCTTGCATACAGCTATCTTTTGTGAGTATTTTTTTTTTCACCCAAACATGGCCTCGACCATGAGTTTAAGGAGTTTTCTCCCTAACGTAAGTCTATTCGGTTTTCTTCCAACCTTAAGTTTAAACACCCTCTTCTCTTTAAATATTGCCTCCAGTTTTATAAATATAAATAATTTGGCAAAACCTGGTGTATGGCAAATTGTTACAGGGCAGGGAGAGGGGCACCCCAGAACCCCCAAACCTGCCCACTCTAAATAGGTTCTGCCATCCACCACATCAATACAAAACACACAAGACCTTAAGTGGAAACAAACTTTAATACAATCAGTGTACAATGCAGAAGAGTCAAAGAATATAGCTTCTAAATCAAGCACCCAAAGTTATCCCTCACCTTTCAGGTAAAAATCCACCCAGTTGGGATTGGCCCAAAGCAAGTCCCAAAAGCCTGCCACAAGTCTAAAACACCTTTTGGCAGGGACCCATACAAAAGGATCAGAAACAGCGAGACAATTCTGGGAGTTAAAGAGCAAAATCAAAACCAAGATCAACGTTGCCATTGTGAACCTCCCCACGGGTCTCTCACCCACATCTGTCTCAATTAGCTCAGGCCAGTGCAGCTTCTTTACATGTTTCTCTGCTCCTTGTATCTCTGCTGGCCCTCCATCCTGCTTCCTTTCTTCTCCAGTTTCTTCTTTCTCCTTCCTCTCTCTTCTCCAGCTTCTTATCTTTCCTGCTCAGCTCCATCCTCCCTTGGGTGGGGCAGGGAACCTGGAACATACCTTTTTTCCTGGAGACCACCATATTACAAAATGATTTTGCTTATGTATGCATCCATGGGTGGTTTACAAGCCATCCCGACTTTACAATCGGTCCTTCTGGGAGTCTTTTTGGTAATGTGTTTAAGCGTCATTTGCTACATTTTTGATTCTGTGAGAGGTGGACATTCTACTTCACCTACTGAGAATGTGCAAGAACAAATCCAGGCTCTTAATTTAGCTGTTAAGAGTATGAGGGATAGAAATTGTACTGCTTTTGATTCAGCTTTTAAAAGTATGCAGGACCAGATACAGTTTATGATAAATGAAAATCATGCTGCTTTTGAGTCACCTTTTAAAAGTATACAAGACCAGTTACAAGACGGCCTCCATAAATTGGATATGGTGGAGGCTCAATTAATGGCACAGAGAAGGGATAAACCTTCCCCTCCCTCTTAGGACTGTGGGGGGGGGGTCGGAGTGGGGAGTTAGAAGAGGAGGATTATCATTTGCTAAATACCGTAACCCCAGGTAGACAAAATCCTTCTCTGCATGACAGTGCCCCTCCTGTGGGACTCCTGAGGCTCCAACAGCCCCCACTGCCCTCAGGGAAATAACTAAAATGGCTTCTCCTCCCCACACTAGACGGATCACCCACTTTGGCAAAAAGAGTTGCCTGAAGCAGGACAGTTTCCTCTGTGGCAAATGCCCATGGGTGCTTTGAACGAACACGGGCAGCCGACTGGGTTTTTTTGGTCATACCACCCATTCAACACTGCAGACCTCCTGAATTAGAGGAGCTCCGTCCCCTCTAACAGCAAGATCCTAAGAGAACGGCAAATTTGTTTGCCTCCATCTTCCTCTCCCACCGTCCTAACTGGGCAGATATACAATCAATGCTGCAAATTTTATTGACTTTGAGTGAGCAGAGGATGGTTTTCAGGAAAGCCGGGAGGAGGCTGATCATCCCCCCCAACAGGATGTAGAATCCCCAGAACCAGGTGGCTGTCCCAGTGGTAGATCCCAACTGGGACCCCAATAATGGGGGAATGGAAATGTTGGTACTCTATAAAAAGTGTTTACTGGTAGTGTTACAGGGCGGGGTGAGGGGCACCCAAAACTCCCAAACCTGCGTGCTCTAAATAGGTTCTGCCATCCACCATGTCAATACAAAACACACACGACCTTAAGTGGAAACAAACTTTAATACAATCAGTGTACAAAAGAGACAAAGAATATAGTTTCTAAATCAAGCACCCAATGTCACCGAACCCCTCGTAGGTAGAAGTCCACCCAAATGGGATTGGCCCAAAGCAAGGCCCAAAAGCCTGCCACAAGTCTAAAACACCTTTCGGCAGGGACCCATACAAAAGGGTCAGAAACAGCCAGACAATTCTGGGACTTAAAGAACAAAATCAAAACCAAGATCAACGTTGCCATAGTCAACCTCCCTGTGGTCTCTCACCCACAACTCTTTCAATCAGTCCAGGCCAGTGCAGCTTCTTTACATGTCTCTCTGCTCCTTGTGCCTCTTCTGGCTCTCCATCCTTCTTCCTTCCTTCTCCTCTCCTTTCTGTTTTCCTTCTCCTGCTTCTTATCTCCTGCTCAGCTCCACCCTCCCTCGGGTGGGGCAGGAAACCTGGAACACACCCTTTCTCCTGGGAACCACCCTGTTACAGTAGGTCTACAGCAGAGAATTCCCAAACTAAGAAATTTCAATAAAATTCTACAGCTTGAACAGCGTGTGAATGAGTAGCCATCAGAGTTTCTTGAACGAATTTTCCAAACCTATACCACCCACACAAATATAAGTCCAGATGCCCCAGAAAATGCCCGTCTGATCTCTATGGCATCCATTATGCATAGTGCCCCAGATATAAGAAGAAAATTAGCAAAGGTGACGGCGTCACAGAGATGAGTCCGTCCCAATTGGTAGACTTGGCATTTAGGGTTTATAATAACAGAGAGGAAAGTGTTACAGGGCAGCCCCAACATAAATGGGGTGCCTGTCTGTGGGTTCTCACCCATGCGCTTAAAAGGGACTTATGAGACTCAACTGCAGACACACACAATAAAATTAATAAAAGGGTTTATTTACAAAAAGGGAAGGGGAAAAGATAAAGAATAAATTGGTGAATGCGTCCTACCAGTTCCGCTGAGCTGAAATCTTAATGGCACACTCAAAAACCTGGCAATCCACAACCACAAGCAATAGCCTCCCTCCAAGTTCACAGGTCTGGTTTTTTAAATCCCAAAACCATTGCTTAACTCCACCCTCAGTCCTCAGCATCCTTCCTTCAGTGATGATGGCATTCTGGGATTTGTGGTCATAGGTGTCTTGGATCTCTCTGGCTTGAGGTGATGGTGGGATCCTGGGACACTCCCCTTTCCTGACAACCATCCTTTTACAAAAGGAGACCTAAACCTGCAACTGTTTTTGTACAGAGGGAGCACAGGACAGGGTTTCAGGGAAACAGTAACAGAATGGGGAAAGGACCCAGGAGAAGTGAACCCGGGAAGCGTGAACCCTTAGGGAGAAATCAGTGTGCTTACTGCAGGGAAGAGGGACATTGGAAATACAATTGTCCCACATCACGGGTAAACAGGAGACAAAATAATGAAAGAAGGCAGGAAAGAAGACCAATGACACCACAGCATGAGGACTCTCAGGGCTTACAAAGATAACAAGATGAGGTTGGATGCCATGAGTCTGTCCAGACACCAGACCTTGTCTATGCGGGAGTTCCCTGTTGGGTATCATTACTAAGATTGAAGGCTAGCCCTCACCCCTACCCCACCCCCCAACTCCTTGTCCGGAGAGCAAGTTTGGGAGGTTTGAATGGATAGAACGAGTGGATGGGACTGCCTTGGAATTGGGCGCTTGAGCTGATTACCCAGATCATTAGGCAGTACACTCCCAGGGCAAGTTTGGGAAGCTTGAATGGATAGAGGGAGAAGATAAATTTTTAGATTTGTAGAGGGATTTGTAGAGTCCTTAATGCATCATCTCCTATTGTGCTTCACCCAGGTGTGCTTCACCCGTTTGTTTGTGGAAAATTGTTCAAACTGATGTTTTGGAGAGAAGGAGATGTCATTCTTTCCTTGTGCCTAGTATGAAATTTGTCTATGTGCTCATTAATCCACAGACGTGCATGTCCTATACTGAGTCACTCTGCATCTATGTGCCCGGGAGAGCTGCAGTCAGTGCCAGCTGCTTACACAGCTCAAACTGGGTCACAGTTCTTTGGACAGAGGCCTCTCAGTTCCAATTTGAGAGACTTTTCGTCTAACTGTTGATGTGGCCTGCCTTATTGACATAAAACATAACATTTTGTATAAAGATTACCCTTAATTTGCACAAATGGCTCCCAGAATGTTTTGCAAATCTTTCATACTAATTTTCACAGCTGCTAAGCACCTGAAAAATGTTGAGCTCCTATCAAGTTCTCCTGGCCCCACTCTTCCTGAGGAAGATTTTTTTTTAATTTATTTATTTATACATACAAGCTGGGGTATAGGCCAGAGGCGTGGGGCCACGAGAGAGTTCACCAGAGACAGAGTGGGGAGCAGAACAGGCAGATCAGAAATACACTGCTGAGGGGAGCAGCGGGCGAGGCAGAAGAGGTCTGCAGCACCATGTAGGATTCTCCCCGGCTGGGTGTCGAACTCACATCGCGCGCTGTGTGCTGCCGACAGCTCCACAGCGCAGCTCTCAACCGCTGAACCACCGGGGAGGCCCCTTCTTGAGGAAGATTTACTGTCAGGGTCTGCATTTGATGGTTTTAGTCTGTTGGAAACAGAGGCTAGGTGTAGCAGACTCTACGTCAGCAGAGGGCAGCAAAGAACCAGGAAGTGTCAGGTGCAGTTGCAGGAAGAGGCGGGAAGGAGGAGCCGGAAGAGCAGTGCTGAGGGCAGAAGGAAGTGGAAATTCCAATCGCGTATTTAGCGTGTTTCTCACGTGACTGGAATTGTGATTTCATCTACTTATGGTCTAAGGTCCTTACTCTTTGTGGTAAGAAGCTGTTTTAATGAATTAATTTAAAAATAGCTACTGTTTACTGAGGTGAGGACTTACTCCTCTCTATGGTATTTTAAGGCAATAAATATTTAATATTTATAATCTTGACAGACAACCACAGTTGCCTCACCTGGGTATAAATAACCTTGTTGTTTCTGTGTTGGTCCTAGGCAGTGATTGCATTAGTATAGACAAGAGATGGTAATGGAGAAGGTTGGTAAAGTTGATAAGAAATTATCTGGTTCTGAGCATTTTCTAAGGTAGAGCCAATGGAATTTGTTGGTGAATGGATATGGGATATAAAAAAATGTAGTGAAGGATAAATAAAGGTGACTTGGCACATGTGAAATTTTAAATGCCTGTTAGAAATCAAATGGAGATTCTGAATGGGTGGCCGGATATATCAGATTGGAATTCAGGTAAGAGGTCAGAGTGGGAAGTAAAATTGGGTATTTCAAATCAAGTGACTGAGTTAGATTGACCAAGGAACTGGCCTTGAAAATGAGTAAAGAAAGAAAAAAAGAGAAAAGAATAAGTATAGGGTTGGAACCCAGTATATTCATAGACGGGAGAGATTTGCCACATAGATGGCAGAGAATGAGAAGACTTGAGTAGGGAAAAATTAAGATAGAGTGTAGTGTTGTAAGTGAAGTTAGGTGCCTTAATAGAGCAAATGATAAGCTGAAGCTGACAGCATTTTCCCCAGAAGAAATTTATTTCTGTTTTATGTGACCTTCCTTGTCATTTCTTCTCCACGTGTTTTGGTGTGGTGTCCCCAGGAGTTTTTGCTGATCTCATTTCACA
The DNA here is from genome assembly GCA_004024925.1 of Scalopus aquaticus. Classification (NCBI taxonomy): domain Eukaryota; kingdom Metazoa; phylum Chordata; class Mammalia; order Eulipotyphla; family Talpidae; genus Scalopus; species Scalopus aquaticus. Next base: position 10,320 of record PVIJ01018938.1, read on the forward strand.
GAATCCATATGTCTTCCTGTCTCAAAACAGCTTTTCTCCATATCTTCCCATAAAGCATTTATTAAAATGCTTCAAGTAATTATGAACTCTCCGGGGGAAAAAACCTAGAAAATCTTAGTAAAAGGATAGATGATATAAAGAAGAATCAAAGGGAAATTTTAGAATTAAATCATGCAATAACAAATTTAAAACTCATCTGATGAGCTTAATATCAAAATGGAGACAATAAAGAAAAGAATTACTGGACTTGAAGGTAGAATAGAAAATGTCCAATCTGAATAACAGAGAAAAAAAATTGACTGAACAAAACTAACAGAGATCTGTGATTCAATGAAAAAGATCTAACATTCATGTCATTAACGTTCCAGAAGGAAAGGAGAAAAAAATAGAAACATGTGGGACTTAAGTATTTTTTAAAGTACTAAAATGTCCCTAAACTTGACAAAAGGTGTAAGTCTACGGATTCCAGAATCTGGATGGAGAATTTCTCCAAACAGGAGAAACTCAAGGAAATACATACTAAGATATAAAATCAATCAGATTAAAACTATTAACAAAGAAAAATTCTTGAAAATAGTTAGGATTGATACCTTAACTACAGGGAGAAACTATTTGAATAGCTGATGATTTAATATCAGAAACCATTGAGGGCAAGAAGAATGGCATACGTTTGTTGGAGCTGAAAGAAAGGAACAGTCAACCTAGAATTCCATATCCAGGAGTGTTTTTCAGTAGATCCACCTGTTCTGCCCCCACTCTGTCTTTGGTGAACCTTCTCACCATCCCACACCTCTGGGCTGCACCCCAGCTTGTATGCATAAATAAATAAATCTTTAAAAAAAGAAAAAAGGAAGAAAATACCCTGGGCCAGTACCCATTCAACACTTACTAATGTCAGGACTGTACCTCAACTTGTATGAGGTAAAAAAAAAAAAAGGCTGTCATATGACAGCCTTGCCCCGCCCCATTAAACTAGCACCACTTCCATTTCTTAAAGCTCTTTGACTGTAGGGGAAAATAGTCAGTTTCTTAAGAACTGGAACACAAGATGCTTGGTTTCCCAGCATGCGCCATCCTCATTTGTATCCTCTGCCAGCTCGCAGGTGAGTACAAGACCCTCCTGGTCTCCTGAGATGTAATTCCGGTCCCTGGGTCTGGTCAAGGAGCACTGCTGCTTCATCTGTCATTGCTTTTTACATCCTGTGGTCTCTGAATCACTGAGAGCAAGCAGATACTGAACTTGGTGTATTAATTCCTTTTGACAGTCTGCCCTCCGTGATTTCTGAAAAGAAAGCTGAAAGAATCATGGGATTCTTCCATGAACTAGAGAAGGAATGTCATATTCCTCTGACCTCCGTACTTTCTCCCTTTGAGGGCAACTTTAAAAGCAAAACAAAATCTTGTCCATCTATATTTATCTAAATACATATTTGAGATATGTTGATTTAAAATAATTTATACTATATAAATCTATTTTATATTTATATGAGCATAGTTATATATTTAGAATTTTTAAGTACTTTTAGCAAGTGTACTTTTAATTATTATGCTGCAGATATTGATGGAAGGAAATACTTGAATGTTTTCTCTTAACCCAAGCAATCCAATCAATTTCTACTTAGAAAACCGGCTCGCGTGGTAAAAATTGTATGTTTAGTGCTATTAAGGGCAGAGAGCTTTTCTGTGCCTGTCACAGGCTTTCTAATATTTGAAGATTTTCCTGTCCTCGGACCTCTCAGAAAGGACCAGGACCCTCATCTCTCCAGTTCTTAGACTCCTGGGGTACACTGTGAGGCTCCCTCGGGGGACTTGTTAAAGTAGGTTCATTCATGGGCGCCCCCAGCTTGTCTGAAGGATCTGCCCAAGGCCACATATTCTTGTCCTCCGGGCCTTCTGCCTCCCCTAAGTGTCCCACATTGGCAGGCTCTCCCCCTCAAGTTCATTACACATTTCTTTTTTTTTTTTAATGGATATATCTCTTTTATTTTTTAAAAAATTTTTATTGTTATTTATATCTTTTACATTTTGTATTCCCCCTGGGTAACCCACCACCAATTCACCCGTGACTTATCACCATGGTCCCTTGTGCCCTTTTCTACCCCATTTTAAGCCCTTATCATTACACATTTCTATATGTAGAAGCACCTGCTTCTACAGGAAGAAGCACCAGGGGTCCTAAAATAGACTTTCACTTTGCAAATGATACACTGAATGGAAATGAGGCGATTGAGGTGGGGGAGAATAGCAAAAGCTTTTGCAAGCCCAGGTGTGTACCCAAAACTCCTCCTGTGACTGAAAAAGTTCTGATGTACAGGGGACAGAAAAATAGAAGCAAAAAGCTCTGACAAGGACTCCTGGGCTTATTAACAGCTATATTGTGGGCAAGATGTTCAGCCTCTGAGCTTGGTGCATTATAGAAAATGAAATCTAACTTGCAGAGATGATTGTAATGTTTTAAATTATATATCCAATGCCAGTGATAATAATGATCACCTCTTATTAAGCCCCTACTACGTGCAAGGTTTTTTTGGTGTAATCTCACAAATCTACCAAATGGGTAATTACTATCCCTGTTTTACAGATGAAGAAACCTGAGCTCAAGGAGGTCTTGTCTTTGCAAGATTATATGGCTTGAGCATATGAGATAGGAGGTAGAGCAGAAACTGAGTTGCCAAAGCCAGTACTCTTCCTCATACCAACTGCCAAGCACCACAACTGGCACTGGACAGATGCTTCCTAAGTGTGTATTTGGGTTGAATCTTCCCTAGGATTGCTAGTTAAGATCCCTTCCAGGTACATGAGACCAAGGCAGGGACTAGAAATGCCCAAGAACAGCAGGTAAATTTTATTTCCAGAACATGGAGGTACCATATGGTACCATCTGGTCATGTTCAGAGGGACCACAGAGCAGCTGCTGCTGCTTTAGTATTTTCCCCTGGAAAATGGGCCAATAATCTATCTCTTCACACATTGTGTGAGGAACATTGAATAAAAGGAAAATAGAAAAATGAGCGAGGAGGTACAGGGAGATGTTGAGAAGGTCCAGAAGGAGGCGGAGAGGGAGCCCTGGTTCTTAAGGCTGGCCACCTCTGACTTGAAACACCACTCGACAGCCTTTGCGGCACTGATCCCCCCTTCCGTGAGATGAATTGAACTAAATGGTCCCTAAGAATCCTTCTGGCTCTGAGATGCTCTGGTCCTCAATTCCACAAGGAGGGGCAGTGACGCGAGGGTACATTCTGACAGAATTCTGGGAGAGGGCCCCAGGGTCCTGGCTGTGTACCCCCCCTGCCCCACAGTCTCCTCCTGGATCACCTGCCTGGGTTTTGACTACACTGGGTTTTCTTCCTCCTAATTTGGTTCCCTTCTTCCACTTACCTCTAAAACCCCTGAGGAACAGGTTGAGAGATGGAGGTGATAAGCCAAAGGAAAGGGAGGTGGAAGAGGGAAGGAACTATTTTCACTTCCTGTTGTTGGGGGGTTCTTAGAGTTGACTCTCCTGATGCCAAGAATGAGTCTGGACCAGGGCAGGGACAGAGGGTCTGCCTTCAGCAACAAATGGCAGGAAGGATCTCTGGGAGACACCCCTGCATGGTGATTGACTGTGAATCAGCCAGGTTCTAGACCATCTATGAAAAACTTACCTTGTTGGGAAACCCCAAGAAATTTGGGGAAATCACTGTTTCTCCTTTTCATGGGGTTCTCTTACTCAGTGCTGCCCAAAATGCTTTCAGATCTGCATTTATCCTTCCTCCTTATCCAAATCCTGGGGACTAAAAGTGTTTATTTTTTCCTGAGAGCTAAGAACATGAAACTCAGCACAACAAGTGGTGAAAGAACAGGACTAACTAGTTCTCAGTCTCCTGCCACATGTCTAACTGGGGGCTGTGAGCGGTAAGGCAGCATCTTGGAGCCCCAGTGGTCTCGCCTTTCAAGTGGAGCTCAACCTCTATCTCTGCAGTTGCTTTGAGGATCAAGAGAGATAATGGCCTTTTAAACTAGTTTACAAGCTGTGGAGTGATACCAAGTGTCTATTGCTGCAATTATTATTAGGAAAGAACCAGAGAGGGGACCGCGTCTACTCTTTACACCATTCCACGCTGCCTGGGGGGAGACCTCATTACCAGGCACTCTGGAGTATGACACCTGCAGGCCACTCACGGGCTAGCTCATTGGTATGCCCAGTCACCACCCAAGGGGAGAGCTGGGGAATTTAAAATGGAAAATGAAGTGACAGTGGTGGATTTTCAGGCTGTGGGTGTGAGAAAGAGATAGAGATTTCCTCAGGTAGGGCTTTTGAATGAGACTTTTGAGGACCCTGAAGAAGACTGAGATGGAAGAAGGAAGGATAAAGCACGAACAAAAACATGGGTTAGAAAGTAAGCTGGGGACCGGGCAAGGAGGGGCCTGCTGCTCGTCTGGTGGCAGTGAGGGGCAGCAGCCCAGGTCTCCTCACTTTGCACAGCCTGTGTGGGCACCTGGCCCTGGCACATGTCCTGGGCTTCTCTCAGATCCAACCAACCAGGCCAGGTGATACCCTGAACCAGGTAGTGTGCAAGAGCAAGGCTACCACTTGATGGGTGCCTGTCAGTTTTTCCAGACCACTAGGCTGCTTGCGCATGAGGGGAAATGGAACTCTCACTTCATTGATGTGGGGGGTGGGTAGATGAGTCTCATGGCACGTGACAGCCATGAGTCCTCCCAGCTCCTGTGCGTAGGTATTAGTAGTCACTCATTCTTTTGAATATTCTGATCCCACAAATCATGTCGGTACTTCCTTCCCATTACACATCCCTCAAGTAGCTGCTTCTATCCTCTCCACAACTGTAGAGCATGCAGCTGCTTATTTAATGAGCATCTCCCATCTCCATGAGAGCAGGGATCATGGCTGTCTTATCTCCCCACCCCCCACTCCAGTTATGTTACATCCTCAGTGCCTTAACAGCTGGAACACTGAAGAGGGAAGTCTTTTGTTTCTGGATCCTGTTTTCCAGGGTCAGGGAAAAGGAAATAAAACTAGCTAAGACCCACCAACCCTGCCCCTATCCCCTATCATCCAGGGAATGTTTTGAAGCTAGCTTCTTCTTTCATGATCCTTCTCCCGTCCCCAAAGCTGAAGTTAAGATAGTGCAATGTCCTCCATCTGGACTCATGTCTGCCATTTGTACTGCATCAGTCTCCAGTTTTATTCTAACAAGGAACACTAAATTTAGACATATTACCTTAAATCCCCCCACAATGCATGGCTCTTGGGTTACCCAAAGACTGTAGTACCACATGTGTGGGAAAAGTGAAAAGAAAACTTGCCCATGAGTAACATGCGTCACACCATCTAAAGCCCGAAAAACCACACTTTTACTGTTCTATCACATCCTCACCTTAAATGACTCCCCCAAACCTTATGTGGATGAAATTATTCAAAAGGGCACCAAATCCAGAGGTTGCACCTACTTTATTTTATGGAAAAGTATTCACCTCTTCCATCTCTGTAGTTGAAGTAAATGAAAATTTCAAAATGAGATTGATTTTTTTTTGTAATGTTTACTAGGACTATTTTGAAACCCCTTGAGATGATCAAAGAGAGAACAACCTAAACCACCTTACCTCAGTATTAGAGAAGCAGAGAGAATAACTAACAAACCCGATATGTAACAGGTTGATTTGGTAAATGCTTGAAGAGTTCAAAGTATATACATGCTGACTGATAAATTATAGTGGGGGTGTGGGAGGAGGGGGCAATGTGTTCAAAAAAGAAACAGCCCCTAAGGGCAATCACTTAGGGAGAGAAACCAGTGCTTAGATTTTTAAAAACAAATCTGATTTACATGATGGAATTAATTTCCATGATAGAATTAGTTAAAAAATCCTTCAGAAATTTCAGTTTGACACATGATCTTAAAAAGTAGAGGGAAATTAACTGGGTTTTGTAACTTTATGCTGAACATTTGAGGAGTTTTGAAGCTAGCTTTGAGGAGACGATTTGGCTTCCATAAAATGAAGATATTTTAAAAATCCTTGTAAGCATAAAGTGTTAAAGGTATTTTTTAAGTTATTGGTCTTTACCTAAATTCTACCACTACTCACTACTATTCCAATCTTCTGACTCACTCCCACACGTGGTCACTGGAAATACTTAGTCAACCACTTCTGAAAATCCTTTCAGCAGCCATTCTTACCTGGTTTTCACCTGAAATCATATTATCAGTGATGGTTGGTCATCAGTTGTTTTTTGAGGCGAATTAAGATTGTGATTAAATGAAATTTCTTGGGGTAAAAAGCTCTACTGCTATTCCTGATAATTTGGGCTAAGCATCAGGGGTTAGCCAGGGCATATGATAATTTCCTTCACTCACACTTTTTCTTTCCAATCAAGGAAAGATATTGGAATTCAAGTCAATGACATTTGGAATGACCTTGAATCCATTCTAATCTATTAAAAAATTGAAAGAGAAATCATCTTCAAACTGCTAAGCTATAGCTATTATTAGGAACTCCTGGCTCACCTCCCAATCACTGACCGCTGCTCCCAGGTCAAATAAGCTGTTACCTTCTTCATCCGCATTAAATCAGCTCTCCCAAAGCCATCAGGGAATCCTAAGTAGGGACCCCCTCTTGCTCTCCACAGGAACTTGTCAAGGACAGAGGTGGGCCTTGTGGTCCACCTCAGGACTTGATCTTCTCGGTCAAAAAGGGGAGAGGGGTGGGCTCCCTACAGTCACCTCTTTCAGAGTTCTGACCTCAATGCTTTTGTGTGAGTTAAGTCTCCATGGGTCTATCAGGGACTGGTTGGGTTTGACTGAGAGGATTTCTTAGGAACTTCCAGAAACCAAGGGGGTGAGTAATTGGTGACAAAAGCAGGTATTTGGATTTATTTTATGTTTCTCTGTGTCTGCAGAGCCAGCTGCCTCTGGAGCCCCGAAGGAGCTATTTGGTGCTTTGGGTGATTCAGTGACTCTCCCTCTGAACAACTTAACAGAGCAGATTGACAGCATTGTCTGGCATTTCAACAAAAACACTCTCATCACCATAAAGTCAAAAGAAACTTTCATATTGACCCAAAGTCGTAACGAAGGAAGGGTCATCCTCTCACCTGAAAGCTACTCCCTGATGCTCACCAAACTGATGAAGAATGACTCGGGTATCTATGAAGCGTATATACACTCCTCATCCCACCAGGAGCCCTTCATCCAGCGATACACGCTGCGTGTCTATGGTGAGAATCATTTTCAAAGGTGGATAATTGTCTTGGGAGAGTAGTGTTAGAGACCTTTAAGGAAAGGTTGGGTAAACATTTGGCAAGAATGTGGAAGAGAAACTCCTGCAGGGATGACGAGCAGAGTAGCTGACCCCAAGTTCCCCTCACCTCAGAGATTCTGTAAGAGGCAGTGTGATGCAAAGGGCAAGCAGTGTGGGAGGTGGGGCCAGAAGATCTAATGCTGGTCTCTCTCCTCACTAATTTCAGCCTTCAGCAAGTTTCTTGATCTCTTTGAAACTGGCTTCATATCTGTAGTAGAGAGGAAAGTGATTCTATCAGAAAGATTACTGGGTGTAGACATCAGTCACATATCTTCCCCAGAAGAGTGTAACCAGCTGAGACATAGACATAAGAATCAGAAGGAAAATAAAAATATCGATTTTATTTTTTTTCTAGAAACTTAGGTATGAGAAACACTTTCCCCCAAGTCTAGACCTTTGGGCTCATTCAGGGAATTTGAGCTTACAAAATAATTACTCAACCGCCTTGAGAATGAATGCCTCACTCACGAGGCTGCTCTATCAGGAGAGCAGGCAGGGGCCTCCAGCTTACTGTAGAGGTAAGTCCTGCCCCTTGATGCAGCTATGTCCTCCACATGGTCATAGCTGAAGGGAACAGAAGGCACATCTGGAGTGAACTAGCTAGGAGAAAAGGAAAGGGCATACCACATTTAATCAGCAATCTTTACAGTTAAAACCACAGTAGGGAAATGTAGGTGATGGCTGTTAGATTCTTGCCAAGTGTTGCATTACTGAGAAATGAAGCAATCACCAATCCCTGTGAAGGTGAGCGGTAAGAACAAAGCAGAGGAAGGGACCAGAGTGTTCCTCCAGTATTTTTTTTCAATTTTTATTTTTATTTATGTCTTTTAGATTACTGTATAAGTTTCCCACCACCAATTCACCCGTGTACTGTCACCATAGTCCCCTGTGCTCCCCTCTCCCCCGTTCTGAGCCCCAGTCCTTCCCCCTCTCTCGCTGATTGTCGCTTTTGTATTTGGTTCCCCTATATTCCTGTTAAAAGTGAGACCATTCAATATTTTTCTTTTTCCTTTTGGCTTATTTCGCTGAGCACGATCCCTTCTAGTTCCATCCATGTTGCTGCGAATTGCATGTGTTTATCTTTTTTGAATGCTGAATAGTATTCCATTGTGTATATGTACCACATTTTCTTGATCCAGTCATCTATTTTGGGGCATCTGGGTTGTTTCTATACCTTCGCTAGTGTAACTAGTGCTGCAATAAACATACGGGTGCATGTATCCTTTTTAATTAGTGTTTTTGTGTCCTTTGGATATATTCCCAAAAGTGGTATTGCTGGGTCATATGGTAGCTCCACGTTTATTAGTTTGAAGAAACACCATGCAGCTTTCAATAGTGGTTGGACCAGTTTGCATTTCCACCAGCAGTGTAGAAGAGTTCCTTTTTCTCCACATCCTTGCCAGCATTTGTTGTTGCCTGTTTTTCTAATGTGCGCCATTCTCACTGGCGTGACAACATATATCTCAGCAAAATCTTTAAAGACACATCCCAAAAAGAGAAGGAAGTCAAGGAAAAGATAAACAGATGGGACTACATCAAACTAAAAATCTTCTGTACTGCAAAAGCGACAATAATTAAAACAAACAGACACCCTATTAATTGGGGGGAAAATCTTTGCACACAATACAACCGATAAAGGACTGATAACTAAAATCTACAAGGAGCTCACACAGTTCAACAAAAACGAAGTCAACAATCCAGTCAAAAAATGGGCAGAAGAGCTAAAAAGACACTTCTCCAAAGAAGAAAAGCAAATGGCCAACAGGTATATGAAAAAATGTTCAACATCACTTACAGTCAGGGAAATGTAAATCAAAACCACAATGAGATACAACCTCTAATATATTTTTTTAAAGATTTATTTATTTACTCATACAAGCTGGGGTACAGGCCAGAGGCATGGGATGGCGATAGGGTTCACCAGAGACAGAGCAGGGAGCAGAACAGGCAGATGGACAGAAGCACACTGCTGAGGGGAGCAGCGGGTGAGGCAGGAGAGTTCAGCTGTGCCATGTGGGAATCTCCCCAGCCGGGTGTTGAACTCGCTGCGCCCCTGCCGACAACTCCACAGCGCAGCACTTAACCGCTGCGCCACCAAGGAGGTCCTGTTCCTCCGATATTGCCATCTCCTGAGAGTAAAGTGAAAGTCTCTGCAAGGACACCCTAAGACAGGGAAATAGGAGACTTTAAAAAAGATGAAATTAGCCAGCATCCAAAATTCATATAGCACAGTGCTTATCTTATGAGTGTTCTTAGTAACAGCAGCTATGTCTTGTTATTATTTCTGTCACTATTGTTTTTCTTGTTCTAGAGCTTTGGATGAGCTGACCTAGAGAGCTCTCTTTCCCAGAGAAGAATGGGAGTTCTGTTCTGAATGGCTACTTTCTCTTTACAGCACCCCTGGGAGATTTGAGTCTGGGGGTTATAGGGGTGATTCAGAGAACAGAGGCGATGAGCATAGTTTCCACCCTCAGTGGTCCATTTCTCCTGTACAGAGCACCTGTCAAAGCCGAAGGTGACCCCAGGACAGCAGAGCAGTGAGAATGGCACCTGTGTCATTAACCTGACATGCTCCATAGACCAGGAAGATAAGGATGTGACTTACAGCTGGATGTTCCTCGGACAGGAAACCACTGAGTTCCATAAGGGCCCTGTCCTCTCCACGGTATCCTGGGAGGGGGAAGAATGGAACATGACCTTTGTGTGTGTGGCCAGGAACCCTGTGAGCAACAGTTCTTCAGACCCCATCGCTGCCTGGAAGCTCTGTGAAGGTAACTCTCTCCCCTCCCTCCAGGAACCTCTGTACACTCTGCTCCTGATACCTTGGGAACAGGCCTGTGTAAAATCTGGGCTGGGGGCTGAAGAGGGGTTCCTTGGGAAATCACCAGACTCGGAGGAGGTGGCAATGGCTCCAAAAGTTGGGCCATTTTTCTTAGTTGACTCCTTCTCCTCCCCTATCCCTCACACCTCTTCTCTTTTTAAAGGTGCTGTTGTTAACCCACGGTCCTTCTTGGTCTTAATTGTTATCTTGGTGATCTCATTTGTTATCTTGTCATTGGTCATCATTATACAGCTAAAAAGAGGAAAAGGTAAAGCATGTTCTATTTTTGTCTTTAACTGCTCCCTCATTTATTCAACAAACATGTTGGGTGGTATGTCAGGCACAGCACTAGGCACTACAGATACAAAAATAAGAGGCCACAGTCTCTGTCTACAGGAGAGACCGCCTGCCTGCACGCCTTGGTTTTCTTATACTAAGGTCCGTAACTTTCTCCTAAGGCTCCGTCCTTGTGCCCCCTTCTTCCCCCGGAAGACTCGCTGGTGTGACCCTCCTGTTGGCGCAGACTCCACACTGCAGGCTCTGCCCCCTGACTTGGGACACAGTGGCCTCCAGCTCTAACCAGCTCCCTTGTCAGTCCATTAATCCCCTTCCCATCAGAGCCCCAACCTCACCATAGCCCCCTCCACTGGATCAGCCTTAGAAACCGCCTTTTACCCCCCCACCTCAGTCTAGACACAGTCCTCCTAGAAGCCTTTTTCTGAGTGTCTCCCTGCTGTGCCCCTTGTTCTGTGCCCCTAACCCTGCAGATTCTCCTCTGACACTGAGGATGTGGGGTTCCACACATCCTGCAAGTGGGGAATGGGCCTACACACTCTTTGGGTGTGCACTTTAACACTTTGAGATCTTCGCTACCTCATTGGAAACGCTCTGGCCCATTTCTGATCTCTTCTTCCCTTTTGTTGGTTTGGTTTAGAGTAGGAAAAGAGAAGTCATGAGGGAGATTAGTTTGTTCTGGAATTTTTCTGTTTAGCACTGAAAGTCCCATTTCCCAGAAAACATTTCAGATACAAGAAAATGATTATGGTCAATCACCCTAAGTGGGACACCCAGAGAGAGTGGTAGGCCAGTGGGGATTGTGAATGGACAGAGGGGCCAGCTCTGATTCTCTCTCAACCTAATTTCAGAGTCTAAAAAAGAGAAGAAGGGGGTTGATGTTCTTCACGAAGTTCCTACAGTTTATCACACTTCTGGAGAGAGCCCAGAATATGACACCATCACTTACTCCCATGTGAGTCTTTTCCCATTTTTCCTGGGGCCTGAGCCTCCTGGTTGAGACCCTCCTTCTTCTATTTGAAATTTCTTCATGGATTTAAGCAACATGGAATAGGAGGATGTATAACCCCTAAAACCTACACCCTAAGTCTCTATGGATTCCATTTTGTGCAGGAGTCCGTGGTCGCTGGAGCACCTCATTCTGACCCAACCAGTAATTACACACTGATCTGTGATCCAGCCCTGCAGGAGCCCCCTGTTCACAGCAGCTACTCACCAGGCCCAGTGTCTTTTGCAGAGGATGGTGGTTAGGGAAGCGTGACTTTGATGTGGAGTGTGAGTTGAGGTGTCAGAAGACTGTCTTTAGAAATGCTTTTCCTCTAAGACAACACGAGGAGCCATCAGGAGAAGAAGAACTCAGGCCCACAGTGACTCCAGGCCACACTCAAGACGTCTTAAGTGCAGGCCACTAAGCTGAAGTGAATGGTCACAAGAATAATTCCAGGGAAATTCTTTGATGAGAAAATCATTAGCATACAATTTAAAAAATAAAACAAGTAACAAGTGGCAATTTAGAGAGATGAACCAGGTAGATGATGTCAAAGGGCTCCATGGGAACAATCATCAAAAGTGCACAGGTTGGACCAGCCTCTGTGAGGCCATGGAGTCCTTTCAACACTGGCCCATCTAAAGAAGAAATGAAAACACTCTGGAGCCTCAAAATTCCAGTATTATCCTAACTTTGGTGTCTCTGGTCAGGTTATATTGTCCTATCTTAACTTTCATGGGGAGACACTGGCTTCCCTCCTCGAGGGGGTATGTCCTGAGAGCCCTCCCTTGCTCACGGGGGTGCTTCCTCTGTGCTCCCTGGGTCTGGGGTTTGTAGGACTGACCCCTTACCATCACCCTCCTGCTTAAGACCCTCCGGGGAGAACCTGGGGCCATCCTGTTCAGGAATAAACTTCTCCAGCCCAGAGGGAGCTTTTTCTGTTGCTTTGGCTTATTTTACTCCATTATTCATCCTGACTGATTTGATGCAATGCCTCTTTTGACTGATGGAAAAGTTTATTTGCAACATTAGCAATATTACTTCAAATTATCCTTTAATGACCTTAAGAAGCTCATGGGACTTATATATCTTATTCATTTTTAATTCACTTAAACAAAAACAGTGTCTGTACAATGCAATTGCTTCTTGAAAGAAAAGCTTTTAAGTATTACATCAGTCACTGACAAGAGCACCTCCACTGCCTGTTACTGTTCCAGAACCTTCTCTGTCCCTTGGTGTCCCCTCCCCACTCTGCTTTCCCTTCTCTAGATTCTGGGCATTTGTTTGACTATGTGACTCAGGGGAAGCTGATGATTTCTTTTCATTGTTTTTTACTAGAACACTGTTCCAGAGGAAAATTCATTAAATACACTTTATTCCATTGTGCAAATACCCAAATAGGTAAGAGGCTTTAAACTCGAGCTTCATCTTAGTTGTCTTATTCTTTCTCTGGTTCCCACTCAACTTAAAATTTCTTAGGCTTCAGGGATCACATATTCCCTGGCATTAAAAGGTGCTCCAGCATGCTTTCATTTTGCCTGGGGTTGCACAGGAATATGTGGACCTGAAGAGAGTTATGTTTTAAAAGTGGGGTGGAGACTCTAGCTAGAGTAGGAGAGGGGTTCTAGTCAGGAAGGAAGGGAAAAGCAGCAAAACCTGCCTGAAGTCATAGGCAATGAGCCCAACTGAGGCTGAGCTTGGGAGTAGAGGGGTGAAGGGGGAGGTGACTCCAGCTTGCATCTGAGCTGGAGGTGGGAGAGAGATTCCACGGTCCAGCATGTTACATCTGGTTCGCATAGTCCCCCGGTCAGATGAATGTAGTAAGTTTTAAAGCTTGTTCTTTCAAAAGTCATGCTTGGTAAAGGCAGGGATCACTTCCTGTCTCCTCTCCCAACCAGATCTGAAAAGATGATGAATAGTAAAATGTTTGTACAATAACAGGAAAGGTTGCTTCTGGTGGATGACTGGAAGAAAAATTCAGTTCATGATGTATCCAGCAAGATAAATGTGGGTTACCCTTGAAGAACTGTTTCTCTAAAGTGGGAATGACTGGTGAGCGCAGTATGGAGGTTCAGGTGGGGTCATCTTGGCGATGAGCATCTGGGCTGACAGGCCCCTCAGCACCCATGACCTTCTTCAGTGCTCTGCATCTTTATATCTTCCCAGCAGGTGGACAAACCCCACCCCTTGCCCAAGACACCAGACACCCCCGGTCATTTGCCTAGGAGGATGTCATTTAAACAGCCATGTGTGCCCTCACAACTCAGCCCAGGGAAATCAATGCAAAGAATTCACTCGACCAGAAATCTCAAAGAAAAATGAGGAATGCTGACCCCCTTCCATAATTAACTATAGATTCTGATTGAACCTTCATATTTATAGTTTCTAAGTGTACCCACAACTGAGAAATCTCAACCATCTAACTGAATTGTAATTTTCCCTCTCTGGCAATGTAACTGTGATCGTATCTGTTAACCCTGCTCGTGGGGCTTAGGCGTGTCCTATTGCTATATGAATGCGGCATCACATATGCGAAGGATGAAGAATGGTTCCAGCCCCCAAACTGGAGGTCTGCAATATACACATGGTCTGATTACAAGAGGCCAAGAACTTCAGGGCCGAGGCATGTCCAGCAGAAGGAGATGTAGCAGCCAGAAGCAGATTAACTGACTCATCAACCATGGGCACCATGTGAGCTGACACTGCTTTGAGTCAGACCTGCTCTCTGCTCTCAGGCTCTCTGCCCCTTGTGAGCTGCTTCTGTTACTGAAACCAAGCTGCCTTAGCAGTGGGAGCCTGCAGGAGCGGTGGGGCCTCTTACCCCGCTGCTCCAGAGCAGTTATGGCAGTTGTTCCTGCCCAGTAAAATGGACCAATCAGGTGCTAGGAGCTGATGGGTAGGCCTGCTGCTCCACCGTAAGTCAGTTATGGCAGTTACTCCTGCCCAGTAACTGCCGTTTTGAACGGACCAATCACGTGCTAGGAGCTGATCAGCTCCAGGATTGAAAATGGTCCAATCAGACTTGTGGATTGTACTCTGAGAGAGGATAGAAACCAGGATTGGAGGGACCTAGGGGGGGTGGGGAAGAGAAGAACAGATCAAAAGGTGGGGG
>PVIJ01018939.1:0-24972 GCA_004024925.1 Scalopus aquaticus
ATCTGGGGGATCCAGGCCCAGGTTGGGGCATGAGAAGGCAGGGATCGTGGCTTGTCTCCACCATGGCCTGGACTGCGCTCCTCCTCACCCTCCTCAGTCAGGCCACAGGTGAGGCCTCCAGGGGACATGCACATGGGACATTTGTGTTCACATTTTGTCTTCTCCTCAGGCTCACATGGACCCACCACTGACTTCACTTAGTTTGCTTTTTTCATTTCCAGGATCCTGGGCCCAGTCTGCGCTGACTCAGCCTCCCTCAGTGTCTGGGGCGCTGGGACAGTCGGTCACCATCTCCTGTGCTGGGACCAGCAATGACATTGGTTATGGTTCCTACGCATCCTGGTACCAACAGCTCCCCGGCACCACGCCCAAACTCCTGATCTATGATACCACTTCCCGACCATCGGGGATCCCTGATCGCTTCTCTGGATCCAAGTCAGGCAACACGGCCTCGCTGACCATCTCTGGTCTCAAGCCTGAGGATGAGGCTGATTATTTCTGTGGCTCATATAGGAGTGGTGGTACTTTCCACAGTGGTGCAAGTTCATGGGGAAGTGAGACAAGAACCTGCCCTGTGCTCACAGCCTCCCCGTAGCACTGCTCATGCTTCCCCCACCCTGTGCAGATGGGCCTTCATGCATGTGGCCTTGAAAAATTGGGTCTCTCGTAGTCCCTTTTTCTCGATAGTACAAACCACAGAGATACTGTTTTATTTTCAGGGTGCAATGATATTTTTTTCTCTGCATTTGTGATTGAGCCCAGTGACTGGAGGGTCATCAGTGACTGGAGACCCCGGACACTGAGCTCGGGCTCTTCTCCTATATGGAGCTCGGTCTCAGCGGTTGGATTTGCTGGAACATGTCCTGGGTCCCAGCCACGTGTGTGATGCTGCTCCCCTCTGTTCTGCCTTAGGATGAGTCTCTGTGGACATAAAGTCTGGCGTTTTCTGTAACCGTGTTCCAATAATTATCCGTGACTATTCTAGAATGCCTGGATCTGTCCAAGTATTAATGTTTTCAAGAGAGCATGGAGAGAGCAAGCCTCTCATGGTTCTCTGCCTTGACGAAGGGCCCATGCTTTTCTTTAAAGGGTGCTAGTATCATTGCTAAAAGTGAGCTGTAGTAAAACAGCGTCCAGAGGGTGAGTGAGCCAGAAGCCCACAGTCATTGAGCCTGTCGACTGGAGCTTCCAGCTTGGCCTGGGGGCTGCAGGTCCAGTACGAGCAGCGATATTTTTTTACATATTAAAAAATCATTCTTCAGGCTGGAACATCTGTGGATTTGGAATTGGACTTCTTCAGGCCAAATGCAGTTAACACTTGTCATGTTTCATTCTTGCTACACATATGTGTTTTTTTCCCTTTCACTGACATGTGACATATGACACAGCACTATACTTGCAATGAAACTTGTTTGGAGTTAAGGATGCAACAATGTGATTGTGCTTTCCTTCAGTTTCATCCACAATGACCAGAGTGAGCTATTCCTACTGCTGGGTTTGAGCAGTCGGGTCTGAGGAGAGAATGAAATGTGTACGATGGTCCGGGAAGTATGTTCTTCAGTTGAAATTTTGGTAACAAATGAAATGGGAAGAAACCAAAGAAGGATGTGGAAGTGACTGGAGACAAGATAACAGTTGTTTGCAGTCAGCACATGAAATGTCCGATGTGACAGACAGACTGGTGTTAGGGCAGCCCCACCTCACTCCAGCCCTTACCCTACATCCTCCCAACTAGGGGTTCTCCTGCTGCTCCCTATTAGGTCATCTAAATCTAATGAGCTCCCTCATCACTGCCCATATATCTTCTTTTACCATTTGGTGAAAGTCATTTTTGGTCTCTGATTCATAACTGTTTCTTTAAAGAAACACTCCTAATTGAGTTTATTTTATTTCCCATCCAATGTCACTTCATCACGGACTTGTGATTCCCTCAGGGCCACAAACTAAGGAGGAAACACCTACAGGGACGGGAAGAATGATCATGCATTGGAAGGGCATGTCCCCTTCCCCTGGAATCTCCAACATTACTGTTCTTCCTCCTGAGCCAATTCCAGTTCTTGCTGGAACCCCTGTTACAATTCACCAAAATAACGCGCTCGTGGTAACATGCAGAATTGCCGGAATGCGCAAGATCTGAATGCAGGTGGGTTTCATCCCCAGAGGCAGCGTGCCATGACCTCCTCTCTCCATTTCACCAGAACGTTCCCAGCTTTAGCTCTGGACATGACATGTTCAGGCCAGGCCGACCCCCAGCGCTTCAGGAGGAATGGTCCCTGTGATGTCAGCTCAAGTGGGCCTCACAGTTCGGGTCGCCATGGTGGTTCTGTGTCTATGTCAGTGTCCTGCCAGGGACTGGCGTTTGTCCCAGTGGACTCAGTAAAGTCACCCGCGTGGACAACATCCAGTCTGGGGAGGGTCTGAGTTAGACAGGGCAGGAGAAGGAGAAATTCATCTTGTCCCTTTGTCTCACTGCTGGAGCTGGGTCATTTCATCTCATTCTCTGCCCTCTTGCTGAAGTTCATGTCATGTCACATGTCCCCTAGTTCTCAGGCATTTGGACCTGAAACGAATGAAAACACCTGCTGTCCAGGCTTCCCAGCTTACATATGGCAGATGATGGGGTTTCCCTCCTCAGGAACTAAGGATCTCAGGACCAATTCCTGACCAGAAGTCAATCTCCTCATAATCTACCATTAATTAATTTTCAAAGTTTTTACTGGCCACTTTCTTATTTCCCCTGGTGAATAACTGGTACCTTCACATTGATGTCCCCCAGCCCGGTCCGGGTCACGCATCGTGGGCGCATCAGTAACCTGGTCACAGCACATGGGCATGGCCGCTGCTCCACAAACAGAATAACGTCCTGGGACCTGACCCTTGTCTATGAGGCTGGCAGAGGCGGCTTCTGCCCAAAGGGGGTGCGTCTCTATGGAGACAAACCAAGAGACCGAGGGGCTTCCGTCTGCTTTTCAACCAAACATTTTGTATAAGTCTGGCGTCTTGATTGTACGGCCACCAGTGGGACCTTTACAGAGAATCTACTTGTGTCCCGTGAGATATGATACAGACTCACATCTTCTGCAGTGGGAGCAGCAGCGCACCAGATTGATAATCCTAATTCCCGGTCCTGATACAGGGCAGGAAGGGCACTATAACCAGCTAAGGACACTGTCCATAGAGCTTACTGGTCACTGCACACTATTGCAAGACTACTTAGGCTCAGGGAACAACAACAATGGGATTTATTTAACAAACCAGGGAAAACAAAGAGCCACTGAGGAGAAAATGGCCGTTTACCTCACGAGAAGCTGTGTCCAGTCTTTTAAGTCCCAAATAAAAAGCAGCTAGAATGGTGTCTTCCTCCCACTAAGGACACGGAGCTCCTCTCCAGAATAATAGGCCACATGTCTAAGATGGCGTCTTCGTGTCTCTGTAGACACAGCGCAGCCAGACTGCAGGCCAGGTTCCTAGTCATGAGGACAACAAAAGACACAACTGGAGATGCTCCCGGAGCTGCCACGATGCCCCAGCACAGCACCAAGCCAGCGACACTCAAAACAGCTGCTACAGCAGCCAAAGGACCCAACAGACGGCTGCACTCACGCATCACAGTAAAGTGCCCAGCTCCTGGTCTTTGCCTTCTTTTCTCTGCTATAGCAGTAACAGAACCGGCAGCGGGTTCCAGTCCCTTGGCTACTTGTAAAGACTTTACAATTTTCCTCTTCAAGAGTAGTGCGGTGGGGATCAAAGTCACTGGTCCCAAAGTAACTGAAGATTCCAAAGACGATAAATCCAGAACTCTGCAACTTGACAGCTCAAAGCTCCTGGCAGCTCATCCCAAACTCTGAACCATGGTGTCTAAAAAAATGTCTGCTGTTCCATCTCCAGTCCCTTTTGCTTTTTTATCAGAGTCTCCACCTCAAACTGGGATACCTTTTAGCATTTTTCCTGGGGCAATCTATCCACACTAGCAACCCCCTCCAGGGGTCGCCACTTATATAGGACTTTGGCTTCAGCCTCAGGTTACAGTCCCAACAATGTCAGCATGACTGTGTGGGATGTGATTTTCTGCCTTCATTTCTGCCAACCACATTTTCCCTCCCCTCTACCCCATCCCAGCCCGAGAAACCACCACTTCCGTCTTCTCTTCCATGGCAGGGATTCCTCTTACTCAGCTTCCTGGAAATGTCTGTCATGCGTGTGAACATGGACACTAAAACAATGTCCTCAAAAGGTCGTGGATTCCCATAGCACCCCTATTCCATCTCCTGGGACAGTATTTCCATTTCTGTTGAAAAACTATCAAATAGCCCTGATTTCAGTCTTAGTCCCCAAACCACTGTTTCCAGAAAAAAAAACCACTAGGTCCACCATCTCTCTCTAGATGATGAAAAGAATGTCTCAGAAAAAACAGACTCTCAGGAGAGGCTGTCTCAGTGTTCGTGAACAGGAAGACGAAGGACCTCCCAGTCCCCTCTGTCACACAGACCCACCCTGAAGAGGGGATTCTGGGGCTGGGCCATGAGGCCCACACCCTTCAGTCCTCTTCTCTACATGGGACTCTTTCGCTTGACTCTCATGAGAACCTTAACGCAGCTCTCTATTTCTTATATACTTTTTTAATATAAGAAAATGTGACCATCTGCTCATCAGCTGAAGTTTCTCAACTGTGTGACCTATGGGTGTGGGATTAATTTGATGTCTCATGTTTCCTCTGTCCTGAACTGACACCCACCTCATTACCCTCACCCGGTGATAAGATGTTCCTGGGACAAGAAAGGTTCCTGGAATCAGCACTGGGGCCACTTGATTTCCAGGTGATGCATTGTATTCTGAAAGAAGTTGAACAAAAGGAAGATGAATGGTATTAGCAGGGGTGGGGGAAGGAGGGGGCAGGACTCAGACCAGAGGTTGGGTTCTCAGCCTTTGCTCAGTGTCCCTGGCTGGTACTTGGCCTTCACTCTCACCGCCACCAGGGGCCAGCAAGGGCTGCAGTTGGAAAGGTCCGTTTTATTGCTCTTCTTCCTGGTTAAAGCCCCAATAACTGCTTCCCGAGCTACTCCTAAGTGGGATCTGAGGGAACGGGTGTCCATTATCTAGTGTGTCCTATAAATCCTTTTCAGAATTATAAATCCATATCTCCCACATTTAAACCACTACAGAGCAGGGACAGAGTGATGGGTAAGAATCTGATAACTGAGAAGACCCAGAGAATTTGAGACCAAATCAGAGATCCCAGCTCTGCCTATGGTCTCTGAGAGGAAAAATAACTAAATCTGCCTAATTGAGCGAGCTTTGGATGTCCTCATCATCTTTCCCAACAGCAAGTTCAGAGACTCCTGTGCCTTCCACACCATGGCTCCCACATAGGAGGCGCCAAGGGTCCAAGGTTCTGTCAAATGCCAACTCTTTCCTGATGTAGAACATATATATCAAATAGTTTAAGCCTTGCACAAATTTAACTTCACAGGGATACAGAAATATCTGGAATCAAGGCACAGGTCACAGAAGGTGAGGAGAAGCAGGTTATAGGAAGCAGATTTGCATGGAAACCCCTCCCTCTTGTGAGGCAGGGGGAGGAGATAAGAGAGATCTGGGGGATCCAGGCCCAGGTTGGGGCATGAGAAGGCAGGGATCGTGGCTTGTCTCCACCATGGCCTGGACTGCGCTCCTCCTCACCCTCCTCATTCAGGCCACAGGTGAGACCTCCGGGGTCCTAAAGAGGGACCTCTGTGCTGAACTTTTGACTCCCTTCAGGCTCACATGGACCCACAAGTGACATAACTTGAGTTTGCTTTTTTCATTTCCAGGATCCTGGGCCCAGTCTGCGCTGACTCAGCCTCCCTCAGTGTCTGGGGCTCTGGGACAGTCGGTCACCATCTCCTGTGCTGGGACCAGCAATGATATTGGTTATGGTTCCTATACTGTAAGCTGGTTGCAACAGGTTCCCGGCACCACCCCCAAACTCCTGATCTATGGTACCACTTCCCGACCATCGGGGATCCTGATCGCTTTTTTTGATCCAAGTCAGGCAACACGGCCACGCTGACCATCTCTGGTCTCAAGCCTTAGGATGAGGCTGATTATTACTGTGGCTCATATAGGAGTGGTGGTACTTTCCACAGTGGTGCAAGTTCATGGGGAAGTGAGACAAGAACCTGCCCTGAGCTCACAGCCTCCCCGTGGCACTGAAGTTGCTTCCCCCACCCTGTGCTGATGGGGCTCCATGCACGTGGCCTTGACAATTCTGTTCTCTCTTAGCTCCTCTCCATAGTGCAATCCACAAAGATGCTGTCTGATTTTCAGGGTGCAGTGATCGTTTATTCTTGACATTTTTCACATGATCCTAGAATATACTACACTCTCCAGTTCTTCAGTGTCAGGAGTCGCCTGGCATGGAGCTCGGGCTGTTCTCCTCAGTGAGCTGGGTCTCTGCTTCTGGAACGCTGGGTCATGTCCTGTGTCCCAGCCACGTGTCAGTGTGATGCTGTTCCCAGTCTGTTCTGCCCACAGGATGTGAGTCTCTGTAGAGCAAACTTGCATTATCTGTATCCCCTTTCTAATAACTATCCTTGGCTGTTCTTGTATGTCTTGGAATATGTCCAAATATGTTCATGTTTTCAAGAGAGCAGTCGAGAGTAAAGTCTCTTTGGTCTCTGCCTTGAAAGAGGGTCCATGGTTTCTTCTAAGAGGTGATGGCTATTATTTCTACAAAGGAGCAGTGAGAAGGGCCCCAGTGAGAAGAAGGGCGAGCAGGATCTTCCACAGCCATTGATATTGTTGACTGTGGAGCCTCCAGCTTGGCATGAAGGGGGCAGCAGGTCCGGACTAGCTGTGAGTTTAATAATTGACACTTCAGGCTAGAACATGTGTGCACTTGGGATTGGACTCCTAGGACAAAGGCAGTTAACACCGGGAGACGGTGACCGACGGTCTACTCTCATGTTTCAACTGGCTACCAAATTTATGTTTTTCTCTATTCCCCATTTGTTGCTATACGACACAGGATGACACAGGATGACACCTGCAATGTAACTGACAGACTTGAAACGAGGGTCCCCAGGGCTGGTGCTGTTAGGACAGCCCCGCCTCCCTCCAGCCTCTCCCTCCATATCCTCCAAACCAGGATTTCGCCTCCTGCTCTCCAGTGGGTCATTCCAACTACTGAGTGCCCTCTTCTTCTGCCAAATATTTTATTTGGCCATTTTGAAAAATAGAGTTCTTTAGCCTCCATCTCACAACATTTATTTAAATGAAACTTTTTACTTGATGTGATTATATTTCCCATACAATGTGTCTTCATTTCTGACTAGAGAATGACCTCACGTACAAACTAAAGAGGAAACACCTACTGGGACAGGTAGGATGATCCTGAAGGGCAGTATTGAAACCCCCTGTATCACAGGAAACATTTTAATTCAGAGATCAATGAAAAAGGGATGGAGGATTATAGGGATTAAAAGGAAACAGGGGAACCTGGTATTTAACAGCAAAGTCAAATGGGGAAAAACACAAAAGGAACAAAGCAGGGATTTTCAACTCCCCTCAGCAGCCTTATCTGATGTTGTGTCAAACCAAGTTGTACCAGCAGGGGGCAGCAAGAGCCTGGATTTGGAGAAATTACTGGTTTGGTTAAACCTGGCCTGATCAGTTCTAGGAGTTCCTTCCCTCTCTCACCCCTAGTGTAATCCAGAAATAGAGTCACAATTCTGTTGTACCCCAATAGTTCTTTCTATAAGAACCAAGAAACGAACCAGGCCTCAGACTCAGATCACAGTGTCAGCCCACCTCACACACGGGGACATGGAGGCTTTTGAGAAGAACGAAGGAGACGCGAAGAGAAATGAGAAGTAACCACCTGTGGGTTTCATCATCGGAAAAAGAGTGATGGATCTCCTCAGACAGCCTCGAAACCTCTTTTTCCCACTCCTCAGACAGTGGATTGCGCCAGATCCTCAGTTAGGGCCGCCATGAGTCCTGTGGTTGGGGGGCAGGGACCCCCCACGGCCTCTGGCATGGCCACAGGCTCCTTCTGCCCTGACTCAGAAAGTGCAGGTGAGAGGCCAGCACCTCAGCTGAGCTCTGCCACCCTAGGATGCAGTAGAATCTCGAGTGCAGGACCAAGCCAGAGTTGGGGGGGAAGAAGCTGGATTGCGTAGAAGGTTTGTTGGAGGCCCCTCCCCTCTGACACAGGGGTAGGGGATAAGAGGGTTTGGGGAAGTCAAACCCATAGATTTTAGGGCATCTTCACCGTGATCTTACCCTCTCCACTCCCTCGCCTCAGGCCAGGCACCCCAGGAACATGGGTGCTGACCCCCTGTGTCTTCCATCCCAGGCTCACCAGGACGCACCACTGAAATCACCCGACTTTGTTTTTTCTTTCTAGCTTCTGAGCTTCCGTCAGTGTCCAGGTTCTGGGACACTCGGTCACCATCTCCCCTGGGCCAGTGACATCAGGTATCAGCCTGTGGTGTAACCTGGTGCCGACACTGCTTGGGTTGAGCCCCGGTCTCCTTATCTCTGCCCTCAGCAACTGCCCCAGGGGTCCTGATCACTTTCCTGGTTGGCGTCTCCTAACCCTTCAGCCTGAGGAGGAGGCTGATCTTCACTGTCCCTTAGTGGGAGGCCTGGACTTTCCACACTGTGCAGTTCACGGGGAAGTGAGGCCAGAGCCTGCCCTGTGCTCTCAGGCTCCCTCCCTGTTCTAAGATGCTTCCCCAGGCTGTGCAGAGGGGATGTAACAAACATGGCCTTGAGGATGTGGGTCCCACAGAAGCCCCATTGTCTTTCCCTGTTTCCCAAAGCAAAACATCTATGGTTTATAGTTTTGGAGAAAAAAAAAAACAAAACAGATTTATTTGTCTCTTTATGCTATTCACAGTATACACAACTTTTACCAATTCCTCAAATGCACTAATGGAGAGAGGAAGATGCATGATCGGGCCAGTTTTCCCAGTCTCAGGTATGTCCTCACTGTAAAGGTGCTGGTCCCCACACCTGTACAGCCCAGTGTGAACTCCACTGTCCAGCAAGTCATCTCCTTACTCACTTGGCCTCCGCCGTACTGAGCCAGTGTGGCCTTTCTTGGTGCTTATTCTTCTGCACATTGTTGCAGAGAGACAGGGGCTATTTGCTACAGATCTATGAGCTTGCACATTTTGTCTTCTCTTGAACTTTTAATCAGTGTCCCTAATTTCTACATATAAAAGAAACCGATTGTTGTTTCCCCTTTTTCTTCTGACTTATTTAGCTTAACATAGCCCCTTACAGTTACATCCATGTTGCCACAAATGGCATGAGTTGTCTTTTTGGTATCACAGAGTAGTATTCTCATGTAGATATACCACAATCCTTTGATCCATGGTGTGTTTGGGGGCATTTGTTAAAAGAGGTGAGGGAAGAGTAAAGGGACTGTGGCAGTGGATCACAAGTGAGATGGTGGCATTAGAACTCAGGGAATACACCTGAATGGGGAAATCAATATTGTGCAAAAATGAACAATAAAAAAAGAATGAGAAATAAATATAAATACATAAATATTATACATAAATAATAAATAAGAAAAAAGAGCAGCTGAGCGAGGTGAAATGTTGCTGAGGGCTACGGATAAAGTTCATGGACCTTTTCTTTTAATATCCTTCCAGGTTGACCCCATATCCAGAGAAACTGAGCAGGAAAGAATTTTAGTTGCATCTTCGCTGTGTGGAATTCCCCCTTTGATTCATAGATCCCTTTCCTGGAATGACCCCCAGGGTGCTGACCCCCACTAGGAAGGGCTGTTTCCCTAAGCTCCTTTTTACTACAAAGGAAGAGATACCGTGTGGGCATGTCTCCTTCCTCAGGTATCCCCAACACATCTGTTCTTCATCATAAGCCAATTCCAGTTCTTTCTGGAGCGCCTGTTATAACTTATCATAATGATGCATGTGTATGTAGATGTGCAGATTTGACCTGGAATGTAAAAGAATCTGAATGAAGGTCGGTTTCAGCCTTAGAGGTCCCAGCCTTGACCAACTCTTAGCTCCGAACAAGTCATGTTCTGTCCAGGCCCCATCCCTCAGCGCCTCAGGAGTAAGGGTCACTGTGATGTCAGCTTGAGTGGGCCCCGCAGCGCCCTGACTCACCAGGATTGTTCTGCGACTGTGCCAGTGTCCTGCCCAGAACTGGCATTTGTGCCAGTGGACTCAGTAAAGTCAACTGCTTGGGCAACATCCAGCCTGGAGAGGGTGTGACTAGAAAAGGCAGGGGAAGGAGAAATTCGTCAGTTCTCCTTGTCTCACTGCAGGAGCTGGGTCATTTCATCTCATTTATTCCCGTCCTGCTGAAGTTTACCTCACATGTCCTCTGGCTCTCAGGTGTTTGGACTGAAATGAGTGAAACCACCTGCTGTCCAGTCTCCTCAGCTCGCAGATGGCAGCTGATGGGGTTTCCCACCTCAGGAACCGAGGATCTGGTGAGAGGCAATTCCTGACCATAAGTCAATCTCCTCATAATCTACCATTCTTTATTTTTTCAAATCTATACTGGCCACTTCTTCTTTCCCCTGGTCAATAGCTGGTACCTTCACACTGATGTCCCCAGGCTGGTCTGTGTCACACGTCATGAGCTCATCAGTAGCTAGGTCACAACACAGCGGGAATGGCCGCTGCTTCTGAACACAGAATAACACCCTGAGTCCTGGCCTCTTGTGTTCTGTCACTGGGAAAGGAGGGATTAGATATTTCTTAGCTAGGCTGGAATCCTCTCCTCTCCTTTTAATCCAGATGTAGGGAGGGTAAATCCTATACTTTATGGTCATCAGGAATTTTCTGTTCCAAGAAGGAATACTGAAGTGAGGGAAGTCAAATTCCCCTTCTTTGCTCTAAAGTAGGGTGAATGAAGTGAAGGATGTTGGGAGAGAGATGGAAGGATGGAGAGGAGAGAGAGAGAGAGAGAGAGAGAGAGAGAGAGAGAGAGAGAGAGAGAGAAGAAGGAGGAAGAGGAGGAGGAGGAAGAGGAGGAGGAGGAGGAGCAAGAAGAGGAGGAGAGAGGAGAGAGAGAGCGAGAGAGAGAGAAAGAGAGAGAGAGAGTGAGGACAAAAATATAACATTTACAGGTGTTGGGGTATGAAGACTCAGGCAGATGTGTTTGAAAGTATATTTCAATTTGAATGTGCTCTTCTTAGAAACCAATATGACAATTCTTCTCTAAACCCCTGAATGTGGTTTGGAGTCTCTGGGACAAGTCCAGTAGCTCAGCTTCCCAACGGAACTTGACCCTTGAGTCATTCAACAAGCAAACATCACTGAGTGGGATAGTGGGATACTGGGCACATTACTGAGTCTTCACAGACCATACGTACAATGGAGGGAAATGAAAATTTCATCCAGAGCAAATGCTTCTGCAAAGGCACTGTGGTAGAGAAAATATGGGCTATTTAATGTACAGATTGACTGGGGAATGCTCCACTGGGCAGTGAGGAAGTAGAGTGGGGCATTGTGGCTGCAGACAGATAACATGATGACTGAAATGCCCGGATAAGAAGTTTTAATGTCATTGCTAAGGGCTCTTCTATTTATTATTTGTAGGATTTTCTTCATTCTGTTGCTTTGTGCTTACCTTTGTCCTTCGCTTCCCATATTTTTGATATGGAAACTACAATGTTATAAATTTCCCCGTCAGTACTGATTTTACAGAATCCCATACATTTAATGGGTTGTGTTTTCAGTTTCCTCCACTCACAACAATTTCTGAAGCCCGTTAGCCATCCTGCTTTAACCATGAAATATTTAAAGGCACTTAACTTAAATCCTAAGTTGCATAGTGGCTCAGACCTGTCATATCAACTGGGTACAGGTTGTCCTTTAAATCACAGAAATATATTGTCTCCCAGTTCTACAGTGGAACAAGTGAAATTCCAACCTACCTGTGTTGTTATACTCCTGCTGTTAAAAAGGGGGTAGAATCCTTGCTTCTTCCCAGATGATTGTTGGCAAGCCTTCCACAGTTCTTGATTTAAAGCTCTCAGTGTTCAATCTCTGCCTTGGACTGCCTGTGACATTCTCTCTCCTGTTTGTTTGTGTTTCATCTTTTCTTCTTATTAGGACACTGGTCATACTGGATTTGGATGCACTCTAATGTATGTGTTACATCATCTTGATTTGATTTCACTGCAAAGATAATTTTTCCAAACAAGCTCTTATGTCCTTATTGGAGATTTAGAAGATGCCTATTTTGTTTGTTTGTTTGTTTTTGAGATGGTATTCAACTAAAAACACCAAGAATATGGACAAATTCCAGTTATTTTTCCATTGACCTCCAGTTTAATTCCATAATGGTATGAGAGTATATTTTGTGAGATTATCATGGTTATAAAAAATATAATTCATTTTATTATTCAAGACACATCATATTTTGTGAAATGGGAAAGTATGAATTTTTTGGTGATCTTTAAAGGCATATTTGATAAATGTCAAGTATGTTAACGTGGATCATGGTGGTGCTCGTACTTTCGAGTCATATTAATATCTGTATAATTGTGCTATCAATGACTGCGAATGGAATGATGAAATCTTGCAGATTTTTCCATCTCTCATTTCAGTCTATCCGTTTTATCTTCCTGTGACATGAAGTTGTCTTCTTAGTTGTGATGATTTGACCCTTGATATCTACATTACATGTTTCTATGACCAGGGTACTTTTCCAACCCAGTTGATTTTTAAAGTATTATTATATACATTATAGTTTTCTTTTGTTTATTTTTTCTGGTATACTTTGTCCTTTCCATAGATACTTCCTGTGTGTTTATTTTTCAGGTGTGCTAATGGCAGAAATCAAATTTTCTTTTGTACTCTTTGTTTAGTTGTTAGTTTCAAAGGCTAGGAAAGGGAGAATGACCTGGAGGGCCTAGGAGGGAGAAATTCTGTCACAACTGGGAGGGGAAGACCAGGAGCTGGACAGAGGAATGTGCAGGAATTTCCAGCTCCCCAGGCTGCAGCCAGGGCCTTTGGGTGCACCATCTGTGGATGAAGTTTTAGGAGCTTTTTCTCTGAGCTTTTCCTAGGAAGAAGCAGGACTCAGTTGTCCCAAAATGCTGTGTGCTTTCAAGCTCAGACCATGGGATACAAAAGGAGAAAGGTGAAACTAATTGCTGGTTTGCTGTAACTTCAAATGCAGGTTTCTCTCCCAAGAGACTTCTCTGCTTTCCTTTACAAGGGACTCAAATAGCTGCTCCCTGCATATTCTAAGACTTTTCCTGCATTCAGAGGAGAAATGATGTTCCATAGTCTCTACATACCACATGGACCTGAAACTTATACTTTTCATCTGAAATTTGAATCAATTTTAACCCCAGGAAATAGAAAAAAGGGAGAATTAAAAAATGGTGTTATGAATTTTAAAGAGAGAGGGAGATATATTATCACAAAGGTTCTATGACATCCGTTTTGGGGAGATTTATCTGATTTGGCTGATTTGGAGATTTTGGAGATTTTGGCTGATTTATCTCGCCTGTGGAAGTGGTGACATGGAGGAAATGCAAGTTGAAAAGAATGAATCTCAGACCTTGCTCTTGAATCTAAGAAGCAGGAAGCAGATTTGCATACCGGCCCCTCTCTCCTCTTAGGCAGTGGAGAAGATAAGAGAGATAGGTGGAGCCCGGCCCCGAATTGGGCTCCAGAAGGCAGAGACCCTGGCTTGTGTCCACCATGGCCTGGACTGTGCTCCTCCTCACCCTCCTCACTCAGGCCACAGGTGAGGCCTCCAGGGAAGGGTCCCTGAAGACATCAGGCTGACCCTTTATCTCCTCTTGCTCAGGTCACCTGTGGCCAGACTGAGCTGGTGTGTTTTTGTCTCTTTTCAGGTTCCTGGGCCCAGTCTGGACTGACTCAGCCTTCCTCAGTGTCTGGGACTCTGGGACAGTCAGTCACCATCTCCTGTGATGGGACCAGCAATGACTGGGGGTTATAATTATGTATCTTGGTACCAACAGAATCCTGACAAGACACCCAAGCTCCTGATCTATAGAGTCAGCTCCAGGCCCTCTGGATCCCTGATCGCTTCTCTGGATCCAAGTCAGGCAACACGGCCACACTGACCATCTCTGGTCTCAAGCCTGAGGATGAGGCTGATTATTTCTGTGGCTCATATAGGAGTGGTGGTACTTTCCACAGTGGTGCAAGTTCATGGGGAAGTGAGACAAGAACCTGCCCTGTGCTCACAGCCTCCGTGTGTCACTGAAGTTGCTTCCCCTACCCTGCGCTGATGGGGCTTCATGCATGTGGCCTTGAAAAATTGGGTCTCTCGTAGTCCCTTTTTCTCGATAGTACAAACCACAGAGATACTGTTTCATTTTCAGGGTGCAATGATATTTTTTTCTCTGCATTTTGATTGAGCCCAGTGACTGGAGGGTCATCAGTGACTGGAGACCCCGGACACTGAGCTCGGGCTGTTCTCCTATATGGAGCTCGGTCTCAGCGGTTGGATTTGCTGGAACATGTCCTTTGTCCCAGCCACGTGTGTGATGCTGCTCCCCTCTGTTCTGCCCTAGGATGTGTCCCTGTGGACATAAAGTCTGGTGTTTTCTGTACCCACGTTCCAATAATTATCCGTGACTGTTCTAGAATGCCTGGATCTGTCCAAGGATTAATGTTTTCAAGAGAGCAAGCCTCTCATGGTTCTCTGCCTTGACGAAGGGCCCATGCTTTTCTTTAAAGGGTACTAGTGTCGTTGTTAAAAGTGAGCTGTAGTAAAGCGGCATCCAGAGGGTGAGTGAGGCAGAGGCCCCCATCATTGAGCCTGTGGACTGGAGCTTCCAGCTTGGCCTGGGGGCTGCAGGTCCAGTACGAGCAGCGATATTTTTTTACATATTAAAAAATCATACTTCAGGCTGGAACATGTTGATTTGGAATGGACTTCTTCAGGCCAAATGCAGTTAACACTTGCCATGTTTCATTCTTGCTACACATAGGTTTTTTTTTCCCTTTCATTGACATGTGACATATGACACAGCACTATACTTGCAATGAAACTTGTTTGGAGTTAAGGATGCAACAAAATGATTGTGCTTTCCTTCAGTTTCATCCACAATGACCACAGTGAGCTACTCCTACTGCCGGGTTTGAGCAGTGGGGACCGAGGAGAGAATGAAATGTGTACGATGGTCCCGGAAGCATGTTCATCACTTGAAATTTTGGTAACAACCATAAAGGGAAGAAACCAAAGAAGGATGTGGAAGTGACTGGGGACAAGATAACAGTTGTTTGCAGTCAGCACATCAAATGTCCGATGTGACAGACAGACTGGTGTTAGGGCAGCCCCACCTCACTCCAGCCCTTTCCCCACATCCTCCCAACTAGGGGTTCTCCTGCTGCCCCCTATTGGGTCATCTAAATCTAATGAGCTCCCACATCTCTGCCCATATATCTTCTTTTACCATTTGGTGAAAGTCATTTTTGGTCTCTGACTCATAACGATTTTTTTAAAAAACACTCCTACTTGAGTTTATTTTATTTCCCATCCAATGTCACTTCATCACGGACTTGAGATTCCCTCAGGGCCACAAACTAAGGAGGAAACACCTACTGGGACGGGAAGAATGATCATGAATTGGAAGGGCATGTCCCCTTCCCCAGGAATCTCCAACATTACTGTTCTCCTCATGAGCCAATTCCAGTTCTTGCTGGAGCCCCTGTTACAATTCACCAAAATGCCGCGCTCGTGGTAACATGCAGATTTGCCGGAATGTGCAAGCATCTGAATGCAGGTGGGTTTCATCCCCAGAGGCAGCGTGCCATGACCTCCTCTCTCCATTTCACCAGAACGTTCCCAGCTTTAGCTCTGGACATGACATGTTCTGGTCAGGCCGAACCCCAGCGCCGCAGGAGGAATGGTCACTGTGATGTCAGCTCAAGTGGGCCTCACAGTTTGGGTCGCCAAGGTTGTTCTGCCTCTTTGTCAGTGTCCTGCCAGGGACTGGCGTTTGTCCCAGTGGACTCAGTAAAGTCACCCGCGTGGACAACATCCAGTCTGGGGAGGGTCTGAGTTAGACAGGGCAGAAGAAGGAGAAATTCATCTTGTCCCTTTGTCTCACTGCTGGAGCTGGGTCATTTCATCTCATTCTCTGCCCTCTTGCTGAAGTTCATGTCATGTCACATGTCCCCTAGTTCTCAGGCATTTGGACCTGAAATGAATGAAAACACCTGCTGTCCAGGCTTCCCAGCTTACAGATGGCAGATGATGGGGTTTCCCACCTCAGGAACTAAGGATCTCAGGACCAATTCCTGACTAGAAGTCAATCTCCTCATAATCTACCATTAATTAATTTTCAAAGCTTTTACTGGCCACTTTCTTATTTCCCCTGGTGAATAACTGGTACCTTCACATTGATGTCCCCCAGTCCGGTCCGGGTCACGCATCGTGGGCGCATCAGTAACCTGGTCACAGCACATGGGCATGGCCGCTGCTCCACAAACAGAATAACGTCCTGGGACCTGACCCTTGTCTATGAGGCTGGTAGAGGCGGCATCTGCCCATAGGGGGTGCGTCTCTATGGAGACAAACCAAGAGACCGAGGGGCTTCTGTCTGTTTTTCAACCAAACATCTTGTTGAAGTCTGGCGTCTTGATTGTATGGCCAACAGTGACCTTTACAGAGTACCTACTGTGCCCCGTGAGACATGATACAGACTCACATCTTCTGCAGTGGGAGCAGCAGCGCACCAGATTGATAATCCTAATGCCTGGTCCTGATACAGGGCAGGAAGGGCACTGTAACCAGCTAAGGACACTGTCCATATAGCTTACTGGACACTGCACAGTATTGCAAGACTACTTAGGCTCAGGGAACAACAACAATGGGATTTATTTAACAAACCAGGGAAAACAAAGAGCCACTGAGGAGAAAATGGCCGTTTACCTCACAAGAAGCTGTGTCCAGTCTTTTAAGTCCCAAATAAAAAGCAGCTAGAATGGTGTCTTCCTCCCACTAAGGACAAGGAGCTCCTCTCCAGAATAATAGGCCACATGTCTAAGAAGGCGTCTTCGTGTCTCTGTAGAAACAGCGCAGCCAGACTGTAGGCCAGGTTCCTAGTCATGAGGACCACAAAAGACACAACTGGAGATGCTCCCGGAGCTGCCACGATGCCCCAGCACAGCACCAAGCCAGCAACACTCAAAACAGCTGCTACAGAGGCCAAAGGACCCAACAAACGGCTGCACTCACGCATTGCAGTAAAGTGCCCAGCTCCCGCTCTTTGCCTTCTTTTCTCTGCTGTAGCAGTAACAGAACCGGCAGCGGTTTCCAGTCCCTCGGCTACTTGTAAAGACTTTACAATTTTCCTCTTCAAGAGTGGTGCGGTGGGGATCAAAGTCACTGGTCCCAAAGTAACTGAAGATTCCAAAAACGATAATCCAGAATTCTGCAACTTGACAGCTCAAAGCTCCTGGCAGCTCAATCCCAAACTCTGAACCATGGTGGCTAAAAAAATGTCTGCTGTTCCATCTCCAGTCCCTTTTGCTTTTTTATCAGTCTCCACCTCAAACTGGGATACCTTTTAGCATTTTTCCTGGGGCAATCTATCCACACTAGCAACCCCCTCCAGGGGTCACCACTTATATAGGACTTTGGCCTCAGCCTCAGGTTACAGTCCCAACAATGTCAGCATGACTGTGTGGGATGTGATTTTCTGATGGTGCTGACAGTTCTCTGCCCTCAGGAGTTCCAGCTTGAGGCCCCGGAACCAGATATGCAGCGGGGCCTCCTGGACCAGCTCTGGACTCGCCTGAGGGCAAGGATGAGTGAGGAACACAGTTCTTCCTGGGACAGCCAGAGCATTACCTACAGCGCTCCAAGTTCACGGGACACTGAGGCCGCAACTCGCGATTTGCTCTCAGCACTGGGCGGTGCGCCTGCCGGCCAGTCAGACTCTGGTTTCTTCTTTTTTTTTTTTCTGCTCATGTGCTTAGAGGAGTCTCATATCACATAGGGCCTCAGAGGATCCCATACTGTCACCTTGGCCATTTAATGTCGCCTAATCAAGGGGGAGAGTTTTGCTCACCTTTGCCATATTTATTGGTTAGGAAAAAATTATGCCTCCTCCTGGAATTCAAGGGGAAATTATTTTTAAGGGTTACCATGGGGTGGGTCCTACACAGTCTAATAAGAGTAGATATTTGAATCCATGGTTGAAACTTTTTGTGAAAAAGCTCCGCAAACGTTGCTGAGGGAACGGCAAAAAACAGGTGATGCTGGTCCTGCCCCTTCAGTGTCCACCGTCTCGTACCACTATTTACTTGATGCTCATCTGAACCAGAAGAACATTTGTGTGATATTATGTGAGCGCCGTGGTTTTGCCAAACTCGCCCTCCCCTCCTGTCTCTGTCCTGAAACCACATCCCGCACCCTCGTGCTCCTTTTTGTTGGAGTCGCTTCACCAAACTGCATGTGTGTTCCTAAGACTAGAGAGCTCTGGGAGGGCTGCTTTCCCTCAGACACTTTAGGCAAAGTGACAAGTTGTAGCAGGCTGAATGATGAAGTTGATGTGCAGGCCTAGTTTTGGGGACTGCAATGTCCCCAAGGTGCCACCGAGGCCCCTGGCTTGTAGCAAGTTCTAAGAGCTTCTTTCTCTCTAGGGGATCCAGAGGGGGACAGCTGTCATGTCCGTTGTCCCTCACTGCATAGGACATGATCATCCCAGGCTCATGTCAGGCCAAATCTGAGGCCACTGCAGACCCTGGGGCAGAGGATGTGGGTGTCCATCCCTGTCTTCTGTCCCTGGGGAAGGAGGGATTAGATATTTCTCAGCTAGGCTGGAATCCTCTCCTCTCCTGGTGAGTCCTATGCAGGGAGGGTAAATCCTCTAACTTCTGGGTATTAGGAATCTTTTGTTCCTGGAAAGTTTACTTGGGGCAACATTAGACTATGTTTCCCTTCTCTGCTCTAAGGTATGGTGACTGGAGTGAGGGCTGTTGGGAGAGAGAAGGAGGGAATGAAGGAAGGTGAAGAGAGAGAGAAGTAAAAGTAACACAGAATGTGACATTTACAGGTGGAGGGTGGGGAAGAACTGGCGGAAACTGATGAAGCTTATTTTGATTTAAACATCAGTACCAAATGTGAAAGTTATTCTCTAAATCCCTGAATGTGGTTTGGATTCCTTGGGGCTAATGCAGTAGCTCAACTCCCCAACCTAAGCTTGCACCATGATTCATTCAATAAGCACACGTCAACATGTAGCATATTTGGTTACATTACTGAGCTTTCAGATGGCCCAGACATCCAAAGTCAGAGGAAATGAGAATTTCATCCAGAGAACAAGCTTGTGTAAAGGAACAGTGGTAGAGAGAATATGGAAATGTAAGGAAAAGAGTGACTGCAGAATGATCCACTTTGTCAGAGAGGAAGTAGAGTGAGAAGTTGTGGTCGAAGACAGATCACATGATGACTGAAAAGTCCAGATTAGGAGGAGAGTTTATTTGAGGATGCTCCATAAGGTAATTCATGGTTTAAAATCTCTCAGCTTATTTTTGGTGAACAAGCTGTTTGAATGAAACGGATGCACACAGAATGCTTAGGTACTATGGGTCTTGTCTGAGCAGAAGATCATGGGTGTTGCACTAATTGGAGTAGTGGAGAAGGGAGAGGTGGTTCTGCAACTTAGTTGACTGATTAGGTGTTGGAAGAGTTATGTATACAGGAAAGTTAGAGATAGTGAGATGTCGTAGTTTCGCTTGGTCATTAACAGGGTTGGTAGTGATGTTGAGATGGAGACAGATGGGGTAGCAATAGATGTGAGAGGGAAGAGTTGTTTTGGGGGGGGACCAGGGATCCCCTTTTTTTTCCCTGAGAAACCACTGAAAGCAACACTCTTATATATAGAGCAAGGACTCTAATATTTTTGTACAAAATACAATTCACAGTTGTGAATATATATTATGACCCTACTTGTATGATCATGTTTATTTAGTGTTCCAAGAAATAGTAACCGAGATCTATCAAATATCAAATATTCTGCTTGAACTGGATGTAGCTAATGAACAAAATTGTTAAGTTTTCCATCCATGCAGAAAACATGACAGACATGTAAACCGTATTTGTGAATGATCTCTCAAATAAAACAGACATAAGTTGATGAGAATTTGGAGAATTTTTCCCCTGCAAATTTTTGTGTGTTTTTGAGTTTTTGTCCATATTGATGATTTATTCTTAAAGGACCAACATGTAGACATACTCAATTTGAAAAATCAACTTGGATTGGATGATATTGAGAGTTTTGTATTCTTCCCTGAGGGAAAAGGAGGGGGTTTGTTTATATTTAGCTTGTTAATGTTAATGGTGTAGAGGAAATGCCCTGCCCTTCATATCTCAGGTGGTAATTTGGGTTCCTCCCCTTCTTCATTGTCAGGCTGACTAGGGATTTCACAAGTTTACTGATATGTTCAAAAACCAGCTTTAGTGTTTATTGCCTTTACTTGTTTTCTGGTTTCAATGGAGTGATGAGTGCTCTTATTTTATTATTTGCAGGATTTTCTTCCTCCTGTTTGTTTTGTGCTTGCCTTTGTCCTTTGCTTCCTATGTTTTTCATGTGGAAACCTCATGCTGTGAATTTCCCTGTCATCATTGATTTTATGGAATGGCATGCATTTTAATATGTTGTGTTTTCAGTTTCTGTCCACTCAAAACAAGCCCCTTGGCCATCCTGCTTTAAGCCTGAAATATTTAAACGAGCTTCATTTAATTCTTAAGTTGCATTAGTGTCTTAGACCTGTCATGTCAAATAGCCAGAAGCTGTGCTGAAAATCACAGGAATACATTGTCTCCTAATTCTTCAGGTTGAAAAGTCAAATAACAACCTACCTGTAATATTATACTCCCTCTGATAAAAAGTGGGAAGAAACCTTGCCTCTTCCTAATCAGGTGATTGCTGGCAAACCTTACACAGTTCTTGACTCTTAACTGTCACTGTTCACCCTCTGCCTTGGACATCCCGTGGCATTGTCTCGCCTGCTTGTTTGCGTTTCTACTTTTCTTCTTGTTAGGTCACTGGTAACATTGATTTAGGGTCCACCCTAATGGTGGTTTGTTTGTTTGATATGCAATTAAACTAAAAACACCAGGAATACAGAAAAATTCCAGATATTTTTTCCATTGACTTCCAGCTTCATTCCATAATGGTCTGAGTTATAGATTGTAAGATTATCAAGATTATAAAAAAATAGAATTCATTTTATTATTGTGTGTTCTAATTTGATGATTATTCTTGTGAAATGGTAAAAGCATTAATTTTGCTATGATTTTAGTGTTTTCTATCAAAGTCATTTACGTTAACTTGGATCATAGTGTTTTGCTGAATAACTTCATTTCATATTAATTTCTGCATAATTGTACTATTAATGACTGAGAGTGGAATGATGAAATCTTACCATATCTTTGTAGATTTTTCCATCTCTCATTTTAATTTATAACTTTTATCTTCATAATTTGAAGTTATTTTCTTTGGTGTGACAATTTGAATTTGATATCTATATTACCTGTTTATATTACCCTTGTAATATCCAGTCCAGTAGTTCAATATTTAAAATATTATTATATACAATGTAGTTTTCTTTTGTTTGTTAGTTTTCTGGTATACTTTGTCTTTTCCATACATATTTCCCGTGTGCTTATTTTTAAGGTGGGCTAATTGAAGAAATCACATCATATTTCATATAACTGGTTTATCCTTCTAGATTTTTTTTTTAGCTTTTTTTATCTGTTTGTTGCACAAGCTAAAAAAAAGGGGGAGCGGGAAAATGACTTTAAGGGCACTAAGAGGCAGAAGTTCTATTTAACTGAAAGGGAAGGACCAGGAGTTAGAGAGAGGAATGTGCAGTAATTTCAGGTTCCCACTCTGCTGCATCCATGGTTCTTGGGATTCACCATCGGTGGTCAACAGGGGGCAGCAAGGTACTCTGTTTATTGACCTTCCTTGCTGTGGTTCATCCTGAACTGGATAAAGTTCCAGGAGTTGTTTACCTCTGAGCTTTCCCTAGGAAAAAGCAGGACCAGGACGCCCCAAATCTGCCTTGTTGTTTCAAGCTCCGACCATGGGATACAAAAGGAAATGCGAAAGCTAACTGCTAGTTTGCTGTTACTTCAAATGCAGCTGTTTCTCCCAAGAGCCTTCTCTGATTCCCTTTTCTAGGGATTCAAATAGCTGTCCCTGCATATTCTAAGGCTTATAGCTGTGTTCAGAGAAAACATAGTATTGCCTGCTCTGCATCCCAAATGGAACCTGACCCTTATAATTGTACTTTTCATTTGAAAAATAAATCAGTGTTAACCCCAGGCAATAGAAAAAAGAGAGAATTAAAGAGTAGGCTTACATATATTATTTATTTATTATTTTTTAAAATGCATGTATTTTATTGTTATTTATATCTTTTACATTTTGTATTCCCTTGGGTATACAATGGATCACCTGTGATCCATCTCCGTGGTCCCTTGTGTTCTTTTCTACTCCATTTTGAGCCCTTACCCTCCCTTCCGTTGCGTTCCCCCCCCCCCCCCCCCCCCAGTGTCTCTCACCTCTTTGGTTTCCTTATAGTCCTGTTATAAGTGAAACCATTTGATATTTTCCCTTTCTTTCTGGCATATTTCACTGAGTATGATCCCCTCTAATTCCATCCATTTCGCTGCAAATTGCGTGTGTTTATCTTCTTTGAATGCTGCATAGTATTCCATTGTGTCTATGAATCACATCTTCTTGATCCAATCATCCATTTTTGGACACATTAAAAATACAAGCAACAGAGCCTCCCTGGTGGCGCAGCGGTTGAGTGCTGCGCTGTGGAGCGTTCCGCAGCCTAGTGTTCTAAGTGAGTTCGACACCCAGCCAGGGAGAATCCCACATGGTGAGGCAGACCTCTCCTGCCTCCCCCACCTCAGCAGTGTATTTCTGATCTGCCTGTTCTGCTCCCCACTCTGTCTCTAGTGAACCCTCTCGCCGCCTGACGCCTCTGGCCTGTACCCCAGCTTGTATGTATAAATAAATAAATCTTTAAAAAAAAATTCAGGAACCTACAAATGCTGCAAAGGATGTGGATAAAAAGGAACTCTTCTACACTGCTGGTGGGAATGCGAACTGGTCCAACCATTACGGAAAGCTGAATGGTGGTTCCTCAAACTGCTAAAAATGGAACTTCCATATGACCCAGCAATACCACTTTTGGGAATCTACCCAAAGGACACACAAACACTAATTCAAAAGAATACATGCACCTGTATGTACACTGAGGCACTGTTCACACTAGCAAAGGTATGGAGGCTTACATATTTTAAAGGAGAGGGAGATATATTTTCACAAAGGTTCTGTGGCTTCGTGTCCAGGTTTGCAGACGTTGGTTTACCTGGTCTGTGGAAGTGGTGACATGGAAGAAAATGCAAGAAAGTTCAAATGAACACATTTGTGACCTAGGACTTGAATCTAGGCAGCAGGAAGCAGATTTGCTAGAGGCCCCTCTTCTTAGGCAGGGGCAGGGGATAAGAGAGATCTGAGGATCCAGGCCCAGGGCTGGGGCAAGAGAAGGCAGAGACCCTGGCTTGTCTCCACCATGGCCTGGACTGTGCTCCTCCTCACCCTCCTCACTCAGGCCACAAGTGAGGCCTCCAGGGAAGGGACCCTGAAGACATCAGGCTGACCCCTTTTCTCCTGCACAGGCTCACCTGGGCCCAGAAGGAGCTCACATGGTTTGGTTTTTTCTCTTTCCAGGTTCCTGGGCCCAGTCTACCCTGAATCAGCCTTCCTCAGTGTCTTGGGCTCTGGGACAGTCAGTCACCATCTCCTGTGCTGGGACCAGCAATGACATTGGGAGATATAACGATGTCTCCTGCTACCAGCAGCACCCAGGCAAGGCAACCAAGCTCCTGATATATGAAGTCAGCTCCAGGCCCTCTGGGATCCCTGATCACTTCTCTGGATCCAAGTCAGGCAACACGGCCACCTTGACCATCTCTGGTCTCAAGCCTGAGGATGAGGCTGATTATTACTGTTGCTCATATGCAAGTGCTGATACTTTCCACAGTGGTGCAAGTTAGTGGGGAAGTGAGACAAGAACCTGCCCTGTACTCACCGCCTCCCTGCGGCACTGAAGATGCTCTCCCCATCCTATGCAGATGGGGCTTCATGCACATGGCTTTGACAATTCAGTTCTCTCTTACCCCCTCTCCTCTTCATAGTGAAATTCACAAAGACACTGTTTTATTTTCAGGGTGTAATGGTAGTTTTTTACTTGCATTTGTGACATGATCCCAGAATATACTACACTTTCTATTTCATCAATGACTGGAAATGCCTGACATGGAGTTCTGAGTGGAGCTGGTTCTCTGCTACTAGAGACACTGGAACATGTCCTGTGTCCCAGCCACGCGTCATTGTGATGCTGCTCCCCTCTTTTCTGCCCAAAGGATATGACTCTCTGTGGAGAAAGTCGAGTATTTTCTGTAACCCTTGTTCTAGTAACTTTCTATGATTGTTCTAGAATGTCTGGAATCTTTCTATTGATGTTTTCAAGAGCGTGGGCAGAGAGCAAAGCCTTCTGTTGGGTTTCTGCCTTGAAAAATGTCCACAGTTTCTTCTCATAGTTGATGACTATTAATTTTACCAGGAAGCAGCTGGAAGGAACCCAGTAGCTAAAGGATGAGTGAGCAGAACTCATTGTTCGTTGACCCGTCCAGCAGGTCAGGTTATTTAACCCGTCCAGCAGGTCAGGTTATTTAGTGGAGTCTCGAGGAGGCACCTCCTGAAAGAACCAATGGGGGCAAAAGGGGCAGAAGACCAAGCGCCATAAAGAAAGACAGAGTCAGTCTGAGATGCGTCAAGGTCTCCTTTATTAACAAAGGGGCTCAAGCTTTTATAGGGTTTTTGGGGAGGGGGAAGGTAGAGGGAAGTTTTTAGAACAAAGTAGCTAAAATTCAGGGCTGGTCAGGTAGTAGGCGTGTCAACACTCCAAGGAAATGATC